>CABFWB010002379.1:0-19244 GCA_902151455.1 Timema bartmani
GAATATGAGAGTGATAGTGAGTATGAGGGTTATAGTGAGTATGAGAGTGATAGTGAGTATGAGGGTTATAGTGAGTATGATGTTTATGTTGGCACTAGGTTCTTTACGCTGTATTATAGTAAAAACACGTCCATTGTTTAAGCGATCTAATTGAAAAAACCACTGTGACAAGAAGGTGGATCGTAATTTTTTTTGTACAACACAGGCTCTAAAAGTGTAAATTTAAAAAGTCACTATTCAAAATATTGTAGTAAATTATTTTTTCTTTGACAGATTTTAGCTAAATATTATGTTTTTACAATTTTGATACACCGACTAAATGAATTATGTTACATTGGAGCTCCTAGTTAAATAATTAAATACATTGGAACCAAATATCTATACACGTAGCAAATTGGTTCAAAATAAGTCCAAGCATATTAAAAGATATTTAACCTACTATGTATGTATAGTTAATTAATTATAATATTTCAATACATTGAACAACTAGTTTTTGATTGTTGTCACCATAAATCAGCCCACTACATTTCCATTTATTTTTAAATAAACGAATTGTTTATGACGTCTTGTAGCTACAAACATAACCAAAATATTTTAAAAATGCTTTGGACTCATCTGGGAGTATAGTTGTGGCTTGATTGAAGATTATTCTGTTAGTCCAGTAGCTATAAATTAATAAACGAATACAAAATCATGATTTAAATATTGATAAGCCTTTTGATTTGTTTATTTTTGGGAAAAATAGGGGGAGTAAAAAACAGTTGAAGTCGCAGTATATTTTATAACCAACATTTGGCGGCATCAGCTTTATAACTTATTTGAATTTCCATGTAAATATCCGCCATCGTAAGACACTGTCAGTTTTAATGAAATAAAACGCATTCCTATCTTTCGAGGGGCTGGAAGGTCGAAGTGAAGAGGGGGAGGGGACGCGTCATCCCTATTTCTAGCCACCCCAAGTGTTCCAAGCGAAACGAATTTCCCCTGCCATATAGTCCGCCGTGACTAAAAGTGCAGGATCCGTGTCAGATTGTTGGCAACAATAAGAATCTGCTCTGCGCATGCGCTCACGTCACCAGATGGATCCTCACAAAAAGATACGAGGAAATAGGACGGGTCGTTTCGTTGCCGCAAAGACTTAGGTACGAGTTCTTTCTTTTTAATTTTTTTTTAGGTTTTTATCCAGATGCATGTTCGTGTAAGTTTTTCTATTTATCTCTCCGTTATGTTTAATGTATGAAGACGTAACTAATCGGATGCAATTTTTTATTTGGTGCCATCTATTCGAACTTAGCAATAAAGAAAAATGATAGAAATTAATGTATTTTTTTATATTAGAGCAGTCATCAATAGTTACAATGGTTTAAAGGGAAATTTGTTGCTATAGAATAAAGTCCTACCATTTATTATTTTTAGCATGGAAAAACATGTGCTCCCAATAATGAAACTATTATAATTTATCAATATTATTTTCATTCCTGCTTGAAAAGACAAATACATTGTGCATTCATCATTAATGTAAAATTTTAGCTTGATACAAACAATACATTTTATAAAACTGTTATTTTATTTGAACGTATTAATGTGTGCTTTAGAAACGATTCGATTTTTTGTAAGTGCAAGACTCACAGGCTAAATTAAACCAAGAAATTAAGCTCTAAATCAAACACCCGGAACTAGATGTTTAATTATTGGGTAGCAGGACGGATATTAATACAACTAATTAATATATTAACTAACACCAACTGAAATCGAATAAAGACTCTCTGGAAATGTGGATGAACTCTCTCACCCTTTAGTCATGGGAATGAGTCCTAGGCAAACAGAGAAAAAAAACCACATTTTAAAGCCAAATTTATTAAATAAAATATGCATTATAATTTATTATCAAATATTTTTCTTTTATTATTAATACGGCAACCAAGCGAATTTATCCATTTAATAATGTCTCATCTAAAGAAATACTGTATGAATCTGTGAGATTATGCGACAACATTTTTTTTATTTTTTAAAGGAAAACAATCTGCTAAAGTTTGTATTTTCCATTTTAAAATTCATTGAAACGTGGATAAAAAGAAGCCAAATATGTTATCATGATATAGAGGCAACGCATTAGGAAATGTTGCCAATCTTGTGTTATCTTTGGGAGTGTCAATTTGGCTTGAGTCATTTGAAAAATGCGGCTATATTATCATAACACATTAATATAGTTTTTATTTTTCTAACTGTTGAAAAAAACACATAGGGGTTGTAAGATCGGTGTAGGTGAGTTGCGGCCTAATCTCGAAATCGTGTACGGCTTGCGGCCCGGATTTTTGAGAGACACGTACGAGTTGCGGCCCACTCACTTGAGAGAGAGGTATGAGTTGTGTCCACCTAATTAGCAGTGTGCTTTCTATCATGCTGGCTTAAATTTCAGATATAAACTGTCATCGTCTTATGTTGACATCCTTCGTAATATCCGAACTTTCTCAATTCTTGTCGTTCAATGGTTTTGGCAAAAATTTGAAGGTTTGTTAGGTTAGATTAGGTTAGGTTAGGTTAATAGCCCGGGTCGCAATTCAACTCTCTCTTTAGAGGTAAATATCTCGTGCGGCCGCAACTCACCTGGAACCGTAAAATGAGTTCAGCTGACGCAGAAACTTTCTATGAAATAAGAGAAAGTATTTCTGAAAAAATAAAGAGGAAAACATTTGCTGGGAACACACTGCGTTTGGAACGTGTTATTTTCCAACCTGGTTCCTTTACAGTCTTTCTTCACGCGAACCCACTTCAAGTGGGCGAATGGTCTGAAGCGTCACTTTCGTTTTAGACTGGCCTGCTGATAGCGGGAAGATTGGGATTCGTATCCCAGCCGGGTCTACTTAAGGTGGTTTTTCATAAATAGCTTCCCACTCTTTTTTCACGCAAATGCGGGTAGCTTACCTCTAAACGCTTTCTCATCCCTACCCCATTAGAGGAATTATCATATATGCGTATAACCTTAACAGGTAGTAAGACGCGGTGATAAAAAATAAATCAAAGTAAAATTCTTTAGGTGAAAGTTAATACAGTACAGTTGTTCTTTGTAGACATTCTCTATCATTCATTTGAATACAATCAATCTCATATCATTAGGGAAAAAGAGATACTTGATACAAGATAAAACCACTTTATTACTTTCTATCGACCCCTCGAAGATAGAAGTATTATGATCGTTAAAAAAATATCAAACTCAATATTTTGATAAATGTCAACGTTTCATGACGTCCTTACTAATTATTAGGCATTAGATGCTCGAAAGTTCATCGCCGCACTTACAAAAATACGCCACCTATCACTTTCTTAAGCTAGTTCTATCCAGTCAACCTCATTACATCATATCTCTTCCAGGTACAGTACATTCTTCATGTTTTTGGGTGTTTTTGATGGTATTTTTTTTACAGGGATAGCTCATCACGCCCACCTCCAACCCCCAAGCTGGAGGACCACCCTTATCGTCTATCTGCGACTGCTTATTCATTATATTCGTAGCTACCCTTCAGATCTGAAAGCCATATCCTCCATCCGCAGCCTTAGGACGCGCTGTTCCGTGGAGACGGATCATGGCACCCTGAAACCGAGAAAGCAGTTTTTGTGATGATTACACGTCGTCTTAGAGCCGATACCGATTGGGATGAAACTTGTGTTTAGGGTTTCAATAATTCTCCCTTTATGTTTGTTTTAGGATTTAGATATCCAACCCTAAAGTTAAACGAAAGCTTACTTAAGCTAAAAAAGAGGAAAAATAAACTATCTCGAAATAGGTTCTAACGATTTTTATTACTATTTTGCTCACTGTTTGACATTACGAATAAAATGGACAGTCTCATTTATTCGGGAAAATGACTCAGATATTACCTTTCACAAGCGAATATGTACAATTTTGATAATATCCAGGCATTTATTTTAAATACAAAATACATTTTCATTGCAATGCTGTTGTACTATTAAAAATTAAAAACTTTTATTCAAAATATATTTTCGTAAAACCCATTTTTTCTGAGCTATTGACAAATATAATCTTTACATTGAGGTTTGGCCCCGTCGGGAATAGGACTCGTGACTCTTAATTCAAAAGGTAGACTACTTCCAACTGATTAAATAATTTGTACTATTATTAGTTGCCAGAAAATATTTGCTAATGATATAATAAATTAAGTAATGGTTAAAAAAAGCAATTTTTTTACGCTGCTAAGCCTACAATTATATTTAATCTGTTTGTACATTAAAGAATAACAAACTATATTAAGAATACTTTACTATAAAACATAACAAACCTTCGAGTCAAAATATATTTTATAGGAGAAAGAGGTAATTTACGTCACCAACACTTTATTATTTATTATTACGAAATTTACAAATGTATCTCGCTGATTTATGTTACTTTATTGAGCATCAAATAATATTGTTCAACTTTCTATGCTTTGTAGATAAACTTAAATTGGTTATTTTATTTCTCAATAATACAATCCTCATAACATATTTCATCATCATCATCATCATGAACTGTTTCCAGCCTGTGACAAGGTCCGTTTAGTAAAATGCTTCCATCTTCCTCTGTCCTTCCACCACTCTCCCTCCTGCACTATCATTCCTATACTTTTACTGAGCTTGGTCTAAACTATTCGGAATTAATTATTTTCCCCAAAAATATTTTCTAGTGATCACCATATTTTAGTAAGTAGTAGGACTTATATAAGGTCAAACATTTTACTTTTATAGTATCGTGATTTTTGTACAATACCTATAACCTGTAATGAGGGAATATGTCTTATATTTTTAGTTAACAAGGACTTCGGCATTTTTTTTTATGAATGTATTTCAACGCCAAATAATATCTTTTGAGCTGATAGGTATTTTTAAAACACATAAAAATGATATATTTTACTTTTATAATTTCGATACTTATTTTTCCAATTTTTTAAAAATATGTTATGAGTACATCTTAATAATTTGTATTATCTATTTAAATGATTGTGACATTAAAAATACGTTTTAATAGTTCTAGAATGGAAACGATGGTGAAATTATGGGATCGTGTGTAGACATTTTATGGCGTGAACAGTTGATATATATCATCCAACTTATTACTCTGTAGAAGTTCCTCTGCTACAAGGGTCGAGGTGGGAAAGGGAATATGGTGTGTTTCTGTCTAATTAAAGCCATGGAAGATATATTCACTATTTGCTAAGCAACGTAAAAGGCAATAAAATGATTACGTCAAGCGTTTATAATAGAATTAATGCCTTCAAATAAAGTTCGTAGATGAAACAATTTAACATTATTAGTCAGAATTCTTCACAGCTCACGTGATAAGGATTTCAAAATTATTATGAAAAATTTACAAATAGTATTTACTTTTATATTTAATGAAAAAAATAGAATCAAATTATTTTAAATCGAGAAATATACAGTACATGTTTTTTTGGTGTTTTTTTTCTGTGTCACTACGATCTATCAATTTTAAAATTAAACGGTATTCTAATTATAAATGTGTTACCATTTTTTGAAGGAAAACAAAATTATCAATTTATTCATAAGTTCTCTTTAACTAAAAACTTTCGATTTATTGACTCAACAAAGTAAACAGTAGTGAACAGATTTAATTATGTATAAAAATGACGTTAACATTAATGAAAGCTACTTTATATTTATTAATGATTGATAAATCAATGTTAGAGTAATGTTGTTATGTTAACAATTTATTAAGTAAATTTAAACTTTCATCACTCATGAACAATCTTAGCTAATATATTAGCTCTAAAATAGTTCTATATCTTCTGTTCTATTTCTTTTCCTGTTGTTGGAGCTCGTTCCTGGAATGTTCTTGATTTAAATATTAAAATTGCTTAAAATCTTTTCACTCTAAGATTTCTCAACACCTGTGAGCAGAAACGCCATCGTCGATGTGAGAAATGTATGGATACATTGAGAAGGTGTTTATTATATATATAAATAAATCGTACGCAACTCCGCACGCACTTTCTCACTCTATTATTTAAAAATGGAGATATTTACTCAAAATTCGTAATACACTAGCGAACCCGAGAACAAACTGCGCTATACATTCGTAAAACAATTTTTGACTCACGGTTTTAAATTTTATAATTCTATTTATAAAAATCAACGTCTTCATTTATATATTTGGATCAATAACAATATTGATATTGGATCCCTAAGGGTCAACATTTCGTATTCAAATTTTGACTTCCGGTTAAAATTTTAGGCATTTTATTAGGGGATGCACATCTTATGGTTATCACATTGCTATTAAATTTCTTTTTTATAAATTTTGACCAATAAAATAGGTAATTATTGACTATTGAGGCTAAGATGATAGATATAGATCATTATTGTAAAAACAATTCTCCTAAGAGGTTGAAAGAAAGAGAACATACACTTTTTGAGAGACTTACTCCTTATTTATTACTCTATGGCATTAGAGAATTATTGCGTTAAAAACTAAGTAGTATTTCTTTACAATTAAAGCTCACAAAATTGTATTAATATATTTGCCAATATATCAGAAACTATTGGTTTTATAAAACTATATTTCATATAAAAGTTTTTATTTTTAATAGTACTACAATTTGGCAATGATAAGTAATTTCATATCACAAATAGTTTAGGATATATGATAAAAAAATGAGAATTTACGCATCAGACCGGATCCCTTAAAGTGATTGTGCTTAAATATTGAGAGTAAACATTTTGTTTGAAATATTTATAAATGTTTTGAAATGTAATTAAATCAAAATCGTTATAGCCGATTTTGAGAAAATTGACTTTTTCTCTTTTTGCCCTTCAGTAAACTATCCTTAATTTTAGAGTTAGATATCCAATTCCAAAAAATCCTTGGGGCAACCCGATGAAAACCCTAGATATCAAGTTGTAGCCCGATCGCTAAAATAACTTAGGCTCTATTTGGAGGTACAGACAGACAGACGGAAATTCAAAAACAACCTTTACGGATTCGGGGGGTCATGAAACATTGAGATATACAATAATCTTGAGTTCGATTTTTTTGACGATCACAATACTTTCTCTACCTGTGTGATAGTGAGAAAGTAATAATATATATAGCTACTAAATATTATTTTAAGCACAGTTTTATTTTAAAATTATTTGCAATGTCCATCATGCTTGTATATGCAAATGAAATATATGCATCGTAAACATGGCTAAAAACTTGAAAATGTATGTGATATACAGTAGTTGTGTTTTAGTTTTTTTTTCTCTCTCCTTTATTTAGTTCTGCTTTCCTAATATGTATTGTACACAAGCTACATATTCAAAATTTTATTTAATAATTATTTTTGTACACGTATTATAAATTAGTTTTTAATTACTATATTAATATTGTAGTACATGAGTATAAAAATATGATGAACATTCTCTATTATAATGTGACTAGGTGTAAGAGACGTCTTTATCCCTAACTTCACCTAAATAAAGACGATATTTTTATTATTATATTAATTTTTTTTAAATGTTTACTCCTTTATATAAGAATAAATGTAGACACTTTATAAACTATGTTTAATATTTAGAAAAACTTGACACTAAAATCGGAGTTTTGAACAAGACAATAAACTTTAAATCTATTTTAAGGTTGGAACTCATTGACCCTCACTGGTGGGCATTTCGAATAAAAGCCAATCTCATCTTGTCTTGTTTGCAGGTGACGGGGAGACCCGGGATCAAATTCTGCTGGGTGTGCAGAGGGTATTTTATGTCTAAATATTTTCCCAATCTCCCTTCATTCTAATACTGATAATATTTACTTTGAATTATACTTACATTATTGATGATAATAAAACATGGCTTCTCTGATGACTGGTAAGATGCTATGCGAAAATAAAAATCCGTTTGAGCTAATCTCACACAAAGATATACGCAGCTAAAACATTCAATATGACTGGTCATCTAATTATATCACAAAGTTAACGATATGGTAGTGTTTTAGATGGAAGAAATTTTTAGAAAATACAAATAAGCTTTTAGCGGCTAGTGTTTTTAATATTAATAATATACCATACTATTAGTATTATTTTATAGATAATTATATTGTTATCAGTTACAGACCACATTATTTGATGTATGAATATATGAAGATTGTTTTAGTAACTTTTGTAACGTTGTTTTGACTGTTGTTTTACGTATACATACATTTGAATTTTACACAATCAACCTGGAGCTAATGAATTACAGGTATACCTGGGTTTTCTTACTAATTGACATTTTAAGCAGCTTTAAGAAATTATAAACTTTTTCATGGTCAGTTATGATAATATTTAAATATTTAATAGTGTCAATTTATAGGTATTTATTAAATATCACTCAATACTAACATATGCAGATCGCATGAGCTGACATATGATGCGTAAAAGTAAATCAAGTAACTTTTTTTTTTATAGTTGTCAGATATTTGCACTCCCAACAAAATTGAGGTATAATTGGGGTATTGGGGTATGGAAGTAAGATTAGACTGACCTGTTTTTGATTTTTTTTTAGATAAAGTTAAAAAATATTAGCCTAGTGTTGTCCATAATAAAGCCAAATATTAGTTTCCAGCCACAATTATTTAAATCATGTCCATGGGAATCATTTAATTGATTTCTAAAGGTGTAATAGTTATAAGTGATCTTTATTTTTACATCCATTACTGTTTCCAGCCTGTGATCAGTTTTTTATTCAAGCAATATATTTTCCACAACCGGCTTTCTAGGCTTGTCGTAGTTTCATATGTCTTATAATATAACTTAATACTAGGACAGGCACAACATACTGTCCCCAGCCGTTAATTTATCAACGTGAAAGGGTAAACTCATATATTCATCAATGATAAATTTTCGGCCATGCCTGGAATCGAACCCGGGACTCTTGGGTTATGTGCTTAAGTACTAATTACGATAATGGGTTAGGAATTGGGAAGGTTGAATATAGAGGAAGGGAACCCGCATTTGCGTGGAGGGAGAGTGGAAAACCATTTAGGAAAAACCAACCCCAGTTCATCAGACCTAGATTCCAACCTCGATTTTCCCGTCGTCGGCAGTCGAGCTCAACACGACTAGCGCGCTCCATGGAATGGATGTAATATTAGTACATTCGGACGTCCCCTAGGAAACGGTATATTAGTACTGGCCAATATTTATACTACTGAGCTACGAGCAATGTAGCCAAGACTCGTAATATTATATATTAATGGAAAAATGACACCAGGAAATTGTTAATTTGCTTGACTATTTAATCCATCCATTGTACTATTGGCAGCATAAAGCCCTCTTGAGTCGAAGGGGGCTGCGTTATCTAATAGCTCGCGATCTTAATTGATTGCTCACATGCAGCTGGTGATTCCACACGTCCATCACAAACTCTGCCTTAAAAAATGAGTGAAGAATTACTCGGGGAACGGGATAACTAGGTGGTAAGAGATTTGGCTTACTAAACCAAAGGTCCCGGGTTCGATTCCCATGTTAAGGCGTCATTTTTTTCAATCTAAAGTATATGAGGATTATGTTGGTTTTAAACATTGCTTGCAAGGGTTCATACACGTTGAACACAAAATGTACTCCCAACATTCCTTACCAATACTTCGCTAAAGGTGGACCAGTCAGTCCCAACACAATAGAACATTAGCGGACTCTTCAGTCATGGACGACAGATTTAAGTTACCTACGCAGGAAGACACGGTTTAAATCCGGGCTGCCGAAAAACCGTCCCAGAGGTAAGATTCTGATTCGTTCCGTGCCGAGACTCACACAAAGTATGTCTTTCAAGTCGGCTCTGAATCCATTGAAAACATTCTTGTGGTTCACAAATAAGGTGAAAGATATCCCTCTTTTCCCCCTAGCATTGAATACTCTCTTCCAGTCAACCTCGGAAAATCAGGGCTCACAATGAGTAGCATTCAGCTCCAAATGGGGATTACTTTACTGCTGGGAGGTCTTTCATCGCCATTAGCTACGATTGGCGAAATACACATCTGCGTTTTCAGAAGGAATGAAAAAAAATACACATTGAAAATAACTATTTTTTTACTTTTTTTTACGAAGAAACACCAAATTAATTTTGTAGTCTTAAGGTGGGGTGCTAGTGAGCGCCAGTTTAGTACATTAGTTTTGCAGTTTTTATAGCATAAACATTTTTTGGCAAAAATAGATCAAATATTTCTTCTATAGAAACATAGAGTTTAGCTTTCTGCACATGCTAATATCAAGAGTTCTTTAATATCTCTCATGAGCATAGCGGCATTTGGTGACAAACTTTTTAAATGCAGAGAAAAAGTTGTCACTAAATTCCAGGACATCCTTGACAGATATTAAAGAACTGTTGAGATTAGAATGCGGAAAACTAACCTCTATGTTTCTATAGAAGAAATATTTTATCTATTTTGGCCAAATAAATGTTTATGCTATAAAAACTTCGAAAATACTGCCCTAAACTCACGCTCACTAGCACCCCATCTTAAGAGATAATTGCTTTGCTGACAAGTGTTTAGTTTTAAGCCTGTATACATTTAAAATGTTTACTAGGTAGCAGCCTAAATTGTTTAATAATATTGTCATATGCATATTACAATCTGATTTTCATACGACACCCATTATTTGAAATTAAAACTCATGTTGTCAAAATGGCGGGGGAAAGAAGTATTTACATCCTTAGTCCGTTTAAATAAAAATGTAAACCCGCTTCGGTGGCCACGTGGTCTAACGCGCTAATCTCATGCTGGACTAGACTGCTTAAGACGGGGAGATCGGGGTTCGATCCCAGTCGGGTACACTGAGGGTGGTTTTCCCTAAATGTTTTTCCACTCTCCCTCCACTTAAATTCGTGTGCATTCCTCTAAATTAAGTCTTCCTAATCCCTAACCCAGTAGTGTAATTAGTTTATAGACGTATAGCCTGAACAGGTAGTAATACGCAGTGCTAAAAAAAAATACTAATGTAAAAGATAAAATCTTACAGTAATTTATACGGCAGCGTTATCGGAAGCTCTTAATAACCTTTTTATTTGAATTTTATATTTAATGAATCAAATAAGACATATTTATCATAATGCCAAAATCTAGTTACTTCCAATCGTTGTTGGTAGTCCAAAATGGGTTCCTATAGTAAGCATGTTTTTTTGTAAGACAGCTAGAATACTATATTATTGTTGTACAATATATTTCATGTTATGTATGAAATAGAATTTAAAGGTGAAATCAACTTATTGTCAACGATATTTTACGCGAAATATTGCAGATTGAGGTAAATGTTGAGAAATATATATCCGGTCTCCCTAAAGAACCCATCTTCTCCGATGGGGTGTCACCTAGCTTAGGTGGGCAATGAAGCTCGAACCAAGCATCACAACGCGCTGTGTTCTCCTGTATTCTACGTTAAAAAACAGTGAAATCCAGACCAGCAAAATAGTTTTATTATTTTTAACAAATACAACAAAATTGAAAAATAATTATCTTAAAGTTAAAAAAAAACCCTCAAAACTTATCACAATCATTGTTTTCAAGAGAGTAATGAAAAAAAACAAAAAAAAACCGTATTTATATGTTGTTTCCAGTTGTAGCGTAGTGCTTTATTTCATTTCTCGGTTAATCACTGATTAATAATAAGCCATGAGATTGGGTACTAAACGAAGTATCTTTTTAAATAGGGTCACAAAAGAAAGTTGTTAAATAAGTGAGGATTTTGCCAATACCTTTGATGTTTCAGAGATTCTATTTTCATAAAAAGTACTATAGGGTAAAACATTTTCCCTGGTGTTATTAACTTAAATAATTTGGTTTACTTTAATGTACGTTTATTATATCTATTCTTAGAAATGTGTCAATAATAAAAACAATTTTTTTTATCTCATTATATTCATACTTAAAAATGTATTATAATAAAATAAAATATTTTATTTTGAAACTCTCTCGGGAGATATAATTTATGTTTCTCACTACATATGGTAAGAATTCCTAAGTAGCAACATGTATAAAAATATATATACAGACAATGCTTGTAAATTATATTGCCCTCTTGGGATGTGGTTTCACTGTGAGAGGAGTACAAAGCAAGTCCCTTAAGGCCCAAAGTACCTTTGTGACCTTATTACCGACACCCTTACCAAGTCTCTTTAATAAAAGGCAGGGTTTTTTTACACTCTTGCCGGAATAATTTAGAGGAGACTATGACGTCACTGTGTAGCTATTTCTTGTGTTACCTTTTTGTGTGTGAACACTCTTTTGGGACGCCTTTCAACAAATGAACTTGGATTTTACATGCAAGCTTATTACAAAATTCATTTTAGATGGATTAAAAAAACTGGCAACGCAAATTAGTGAAATACTGTTTAGAATGCCATTGAAATATTTTATTCCAATCTTTAAAATAATAATATATTGTGTAAATCAACAAATATTTTCCTTTACATTTTGATTTGTCACTTTTACTTCCAATTATGCCGTTTTCTAAGCATATTGTAGATTTTAATTTTAAGTTGACTTTATTATTTTAATTTTATTCTGTACCTTTACTAGAAATAATTAATCTTACTTTTATCTATTTATTGTGTCTATATTGATTCTTAATTTATAATTTATTTGGGCTGAGGATATCAATATGCATATATCATAATTTAATGTAACTATATAACAATTGAGTTAGTAGTTATTCTAAGCATCAAAAAAGTTTATTCCAATCAAAATCAGAATGAATGAATGATTTCATAGTGGTGTCCCCGGATATACCTAGAAATAAATGCTCACTTTATTCTAAACTTATGCAGCTCTATGTGTATTCCGAGTAAAACGCCTTAAACGACGTGGCAACAAATGTAGGTAACACATTCTAATTAATGAGTATTTTAACTTTTTATGATCATTACTTTTGTTATAATTATGTAAACTTAACGAAGGATACAACCATAACTTTGGCAGGATCCTTTTTAAAAAAAAAAAAAGTTGACCTATGGGGCCTTGGGGTAAAGTGCTTCACCTCAGGACCCGATGTTCGTGGGTTAGTTCCCAGCTGATGTTTATGGATTTATCTTGAGTGATAAAAATCCTAAACACAATTTCCTTTGGAGGGGAAGTAAAGCCGTCGATCCCATGTAGATTGTGGCTTGTAACAGTACCCTGTGAGGGATGTGAAAATACCCTTCTCGACAAAATTTGTGGTCCTTTCGCTCTCGCTCATAGAAATTCTCATGTGCTGATATAATAAGTCGGTTCAGGAAATGTATGTTAAATAACTCATATAAATGTTTTTTTAAAAACATAAATAACGTAATTGAATTGAAATAATATTGTAAAAACTTTCTAATAAAGACTTTTAGATTGAATTTTTTTCATTATATTTATACCTTGGATGAAGTTCAAGGAATTACCTTAATATTTTATAAGAGGATCCTGAAAAGATTCTCATGAAATTATTCCCTCCCTTATAATCCAATGAATTTTTATTTTTATTTGTTGAAACAAGAAATTGAAACTTCAAATAAGAAAATGATAATAATAATAATAATAATAATAATAATAATAATAATAATATTTATATTTTATTATAGACGTGACCAATTATAAGTGGACGAAGGAATAGCTTTTACGAAATAAAAATAATTCATGTTATTGAATTTATTTTTCTAAATTTATGCTTTAATATTTAATGTTCCACTGAATTTTTCTTTATACTAGAATTTTTGTGTGTGCATAAGTTGATACCTACCGAAATCGACGGGTATTATAAATGGAATTAAATTTTAAATATTAGTTGAAATGGATTTGAAATTATATGTATGGAACTTGCTACGAGATAATTTTGAAAAGTGGTTACAGTAAATACAGTACAATACATTAATATTAAAAATAGCCAATCTGGGAAAACTATCATTGGGCTATATTTTGAAAATGAGGGTTGTATAATAGAATACTTTTTTTTAAAGAGTCTATCTCACAACCGATGAACAATGATATTAGATACACGATTACGCTCAAACCAGAAACTGCATTAAAGAGCATCTTTCACTTCATAAACTGTAAATTGGGATCAGTGAAATATTGTTTGTTTTATTTTAAATGACAATATTTCGATTTTATAGCAGCTTTAACATAGTTTCACTGATTCTTACTATCTTACTTTCTGATAAAGACTACATAAAAATAACACCACGACGTAACCTCTGGTTCGAGCTATATTGTCCGTGGGGTAGGTCAGGCTATTCATCCCCATAGTGTAGATAAGGACTATTTTATTTCACTTGACATGACGTTCAATGAATTATCTTGTGGCACATCTTTTTTTCTTCCAGGATAACAATTTTAAGTCATTTATATTTGACAACTTGAGTTAATATTTTAAAAGATAGAGTTAAACAATCAACGGTATGGTTGTTAGCATATACATGACTCAAATTATAATTTTATTTTATTAAAAAAATAGATTAAACAAATACACATAAAATACTTAATTTGAATGATGATAATTGCTCAAAACTTTACTAGTTATTATGTTTATTAAAATACTAATATAAGTTATCAAATATTAATAAATTAATGTATTGGTTGTATATAAATATACCATGCGCAAAGTAAAATATAATGACTTTGATAAAAATATAAATTTGTTTACGACTGTACTTTTGTGCTAAAGGAAGTTCACAATCGTATCCTCTTATCTTCTTCTGTCAACTCGTTAGAAGAAAAGCCCCTAGAGACAAAGAAGGGAACGAAAATAAAATTGAGTTGCGTAAGCAAAGAATATAAAAATTGCAAAAATGACAAAAACTAAAAAGTACAACTTTATATTCTTTCTTCCATGAATATTTCCCTACCTATATAGCCCCGCACCGCCTCCATTCTCACACGACCTTCTATGAATATCTCGGATGTTTCTACCACCCTTTGCCAGTCGAGTCACACATGTTTAATTTGGGGACCCCCCAAAGTGTGACTAAGACGCCGCCTCGACAAATTTTCCCTCCAAAACACTCCTCTTCCCTCTGTCTTTGAGGGGGTCCGGGTGACGTTAATTCGTGCGTCCCGGCCCCGCCGTGCAAATTTGTTTCCTAACATCATTACAGTGGGTAGTGACGTCACACGTGAGTCCGGGCGTTCTCTTGGAGCAACACAGACTTATGTACATTGCCAACTTTTTTTTCCCCCTACCGAATCTTAGTACCCTTTTGGGTTTGACACTTAAAGTAATTTTACTAATGAGCTAGGGAAGAGTAAGGTATAGTTTGAGAGCAAATGCACCTAAATTTACATGGAGTAAAATTGTAAAACACTTCATAGAAAACCACCCTCAGTATACTCGACCGGAATTCGAACCCCGATCTTCACTTTACCGGTAATTCAGTCCAACACTATAGTGATGTGCTAGACCAGGGGTGGCCAAATTGATTGGGACTGAGATATACTCTCTTTCCCCTCGACTCATAGTGATTGACCTTATAATTCAATTTTATTCCTACAATAATTTTAAATCATAGTCATACTTTTACCGTTGATTTCCTGTAGGTAGAACCTGTGGATTCTCTGCATGTGTTTGAGTTATATAATACACTTTGAATAGTGTTATGAATTTTATTGAATGCTAACACTTTAAAACTAATTCGAAAATTATTAACTAATTGAATCAATTAATGTGAAGTTTGTGCCTTCATCTCTTCCGCCAAGGCTAAAAAGTCTGGTGTATAGGTGGACAATGCCAATCACAGACAATCTTCAGTGTGTTGGTCTGTTAAATTCTAGCGATGCATAGTTTTCGTTTGTTTTAAATACGAAAATGCTTATTCGCGTTAATATGTAGATCCAAAGCAGGAATGTAAAAGTTAGCTGCATTTTCTCACATTAGGATACTTTTCCTTTGAAACAAAGCTCCAAAAATTATTTTTCTGAATACCTGGCTTTCAGAAATATGTCACATTGCAGTGTAATTATTTCATTTTCCAGTGTAGCTTGGTCCAATTGAAATAGCTTTGCAAATTTATTTGCGATTGGTTGTGTGTCTGTATCTTACCTGAATGGATAAATGGTAAACTGAATCAAATTTCAATATTCGTAAAGTCACTGAATCTGGTTTCGAGGTCATCAAGAACAGTTTGGATTTCGGTTACATATTTTCCCGAATTAAAAATATATGTGGGATTTTTAACAAATGATCCATGATGTTTGTAAATCTAAAAAAAGTTTATTTACGAGATCCATAATCATAGACAGTGCTTGGCTCTTGAAAGCAGAGACACTGCTCATCAAATCACCGATTGTTTTATTTTTCCCTTGTAGTTCCAAGTTAAATAAACTAAGTTTTACGGTGAAATCTGCCAAAAATGCCAGATCACATAGCCAGTCCAGATCACGCAATTGATGATAATCATCACCCCTTTGTTCAATAAAACTGATAATATCATCCAACAAGTCACGAAATATTTGTAAAAAAACTGCTCCAACTGAACCAACTAACATCCGTGTGCAAAACTAAATCTGGTTCTTTATCGTCCAATTGCATTTTAAAAAGCCACCTTTGAAGAGATTTACCTCTGATGGAATTGACGATTTTAAAAGCAATATCCATGAAACATTTTGTATTAAGCCTCTTGCTAGCTAAAACTTGCTGATGAATGATGCAATGAGAGCCTAAGAAATCTGGAAAATCTTCATCTTTTTGACAAAAGGCTATGAATCTATTGAAATTACCCGTCATCGCCACTGCTTCGTCAGTGGTTATTGACACGAGCATAGAGAAAGGTAAATCAACCTTGTTAACCTGCTCTTTAAACACATTGAAAATATCAATACCTCGTGTTATTCCTTTCAGTGAAATCATGCCCAACAATTCTTCTTTAGCAGAAAAGTCTTCAAAAACCATTCTGATATAAACCAGCAGTTGAGCAGTGTCACTGACATCTGTTGACTCATCGAATTGCAAAGAATATGAAACACATTGGTTAATATATTTTAACAGTCGCTCATTTAAATTTTGGCTCATATTATCGATACGTCTCTTGACCGTATTCCGAGATAATTTCAGATCTTGAAGTTTTTTTTAAAATTTCACCCTTATTCTTGAAATTTTCAAATAGAGAATCTGCTATTTCCACAAAAATATCCTTGCTAAATTCACCATCAGAAAAGGGTTTACATTTTGTTGCTAGTTTAAGACTCACTTGAAAGTAGGCGATGGTTGCAGCCTTTGATCGATCGTTTGGTTTTGTGGGCATGTTTCGCTGCGCAGTCAGTCCAGATTTAATTTCCTGTAATTTTTTCTTTCTTATTTCCCTGTTGGGTGGAAAATCGGACTGATATTTACCATGTAGTGCGTTGAGGTTCCTCTACAAATTCCCCTTTAACCACAACGAAAAAGTATTCCAGTGCCCA
This sequence comes from Timema bartmani, assembly GCA_902151455.1. NCBI lineage: Eukaryota > Metazoa > Arthropoda > Insecta > Phasmatodea > Timematidae > Timema > Timema bartmani. The sequence continues at coordinate 17,384 of CABFWB010002379.1, forward strand.
TTCTTGATGAAACAGATAAGTTTTAGGTCTTTTTGGCGCACTCATTTTCACAAAACTTTACCAAACGTAACAAAATTAACAAAACAGTTCAAAGAACGAAATCAACGGATACTAATGTCTTGTCTCTCACAGATATGAGAACGGTACTGGTGGGTGGGAGGCGTGACGCAGTTGCAGGAGACAGTTTGCTAGAGCCCTTGTCTAAATCTGACCTCTATCGGGCGAGTGGTCAAACAATTCGCTCATGAAACGTTAGTGATCTAGCAATCTACCAAAAATGATGCCGCGATCGACGTGTTGGCCATCCCTGCCTTAGACCATGTGACCAATGATGCAGAACAGTTAATAATTTATTTAGCACTGCGTCTTACTAACCATTCGGGGTTATACGTTTAGTATTAATTACGTTAATGGGTTAGGAATGAGGAAGGTTGAATTTAAAGGAAGTGTACCCGAATTTGCGTTAAAAAAGAGAGAGTGAAAACTTTTTTTGGAAAACTATTCTCAGTGCACCCGACCAGGATTGAACTCCAATATCTCTGTCATTGGCAGCCAGTCTATTACGAGAATGATTCTTAGACCATGCAGCTACCGATGCAGGTCAGTTTATAATGAAGTAATATAATGATAATTAGTATTTCCAACCTCCCCCTCCACTGTGAATTAATACATATGAGCTGAGTGTGCACTAGCGTGGTTGACCTTGACCTTGACCTTAAATATGATGAGGGCAGTTCAAAGTAAATGACCAGTATTAGCGTGGGTATGTAATGGGAAAACAGAAGTGCTATATCAAATGTGCAAAACCTCTCAGCGTGCACCCAGATAGGATTGGAAATTAAATTGTATAGACTTTCCTCTTCTGGCAAAACGTATCATGTTGATACTAATAAAGGAAATGAAGCTAATGAACAATATAATAATAAAAAATATATTCTAGCTTGTAATTGATCATGTTGATATCCTCAATCTAAAACTAATAATAAAATCAAATCAATTTGGACTCTAAGAAATAAAAATAAAATAAAATGAATGAGTTCAAGTGAAAGTACAGCATTAAAGGTAATAAAGTATGAATATTCCTCTTGGGAATACCCTTTTAAGAAAAAGCCTAAGTTTCTCAAACTCAATGGTGATGTAAAAAAGTAGTAAAATTGAGCAAATATAAATTAAAAAAAATAGATAGATCACCTAAGGAACAATTTACCATGAATAATGCTTGTCTATCATCAGCACAATATCCTAAACTGTTTGAATAATTTAAAATTGAGTAACTTAAGACTTAACAATTAAACTAAAATATAAAATAATAAGACTGTGCGACAGCTATTTATGTGCGTACATGGGGGGTGGGGGTGTAAAGAGGGAGAGGGGAATACCTATGACCCTTTTAACATTTGGTGAAAGTCCAAAAATAACCTCAGAATTTGAATCATTGCCTTAAAAACTTAGGGACCAATTGATCAACTTAGATCTAAGACATGTTGAGAAGAGTGGGGGGAGGGGGTATGGCACGCTGTCGCTCGGAAACAAAGCGTTGCATGGTAAAAATATACCGAAATACCTTATTTCATACAAAATTTTACCTACATATTTTATCATGGTATATTTTGCTCTAAAATAAGCCGAGAGCTATATATTCTCATATTAACAACATTTTTACAAGACGGTAGTGTCAGTTCAACTCGGATCTATGGGTACTTGTAGTTAAAGTTTTTAGGGACGTTGGAATAAGCTATAGGTCTTCAGCCAAAATCACAAGTTTAGCAGTGGAGTTAGTGCCCCTCGTTGTGAATCAGGGCCGTATTTAAGGGGTGGGGAGTTACGGGATCAGCCCCCCCCCCCCAATAAACATATGTTT
>CABFWB010002379.1:19350-46212 GCA_902151455.1 Timema bartmani
CCCCCCCCCCCAATAAACATATGTTTAGAAAAATACCAGAGGTTAATGAGTTAGAAATAAAGTTTTAACAAAGAATAATTGTTAGTGTGCGCCTGTCCTATTGGAATGGATGAGTTTGGGTAAGAAAATGAGGGAGTAAAATTTGGCCTTTTGGGTGAAGGGGAAGGGGACTTATTGTGTGCGCGCATTTATTATTAAGGTCACAAGGTGTTATTGACAACATTCTTGTTTAGACCTTTTGGCATGTAGGCCCTAAGTGTTAATGTTTTTGTCTGTTGACTTGAAGCCAATTTTATAGTTTACTATTGAGTACATTTTAAAATAATTTTGTTATATAGTTTTGTTTTATTTCACCTACTGGGCTGTAAAAAATTAATTGGAAAGTAAAATTGTTTAATATTTGATCCTCACAATTTTAAATGGCAAATAACCATGATTTATTAATCCAGGTTTTATTGAACTGAACCAAATATAAGCCACAGACAGGCGTGTTAAGGTTTTTTTTAATGAAATTTCCTATCACCCTTGAGTGGAGAAGAAGGAAATTAACTCTTTGAGTGTTTGGTCAGGTTTATTTATAGTGGTGGTTATTTATAGTATTTACAATAGGTCTTATGAATATATGCAAAACTAATAAGTAAGCTACTTTCAATTTTTTTCTTTACCTAATATGTATTTTGTACAGTTCATCTAAATATACTCGTACTTTTTTGGTTTAGGCCAAGGTCATTTCAAATAGTAATGTCTGAAATCAAAAACGGCAATTCGTTTATTTATCATCAATGTTTTAGCTTAAATTTTTAGTGAAAACATTGAATAGATTGTTGTTGATATTTAGTTTGAGCATACTTATCACCGAAATTATAGATAACATACCCAAAACATGTAGACCCAATACAAATTAATGTGTAACTCTTTCAGTTCTTTAAAGTACATTAATAAAAAAACTGATTGAAACTATGTTTTATTATATGTATCAGCTATGTTGTAAAAATAGAACATATCATTTGCATAATATAAAAATATACACAGTATAAATATATACCAGTACCTCATGACTCCCACATATATAATTGACTGGAAGAGAGCTTAAGGTTTTTATCAGTTTAGATGGTTTAAGTGGTTCCCATTTTTTTTTTTTACAAAATATGATAGTGGAATAAAATAGTACTCCTTGTGCTGTAAAATATTTCTAGTTCATTATTTTTTCGGGTCTCTCCCCCCCGAACATAAATCCTGGATACGGGCCTGGGTGAATTAAAAGTCAGGAACAATCTTCGGTCCTGTAATGAATTATGTGCATGTCTTATTTCCTAAAGGATATTGCAATATTTCATACCTGTGACGTAGGTACATTTTGCGCACCTGTGCTAGGATTTAATAATATGTACACTTAAAATACTAGAAAACTATTAAATAACCAGGGGAAAGTTCTGTTATGTCACACTTCACAGATTGATAAATTAAAATAGATCTAATAACGTTTCTAACTCTCAGGCTAGGCTCGTTCTATGAAAATTAGAATGTAGAGTACTTTAATTATCTCAATCTAGTAAATATTTTTAAAATCCATATTGTGAAAGCATTTTAAAATTTGAATATGTATTAATTTTAAAAATAAAATTAACATTCTAAAAAAAAAAGTACGTTTATTTTTTTAAATCCAAACAAAACATAAATTTGTGTTGTATTTTTTTTTTATATAAAGTTTAACGTTTCCGAGTATTTTTCAAGCACTTGTTTTATCCTTTGACTAATCAAAATACGCATGAAAGCATTTTTCCATCTCCTTTCATGGAGAGTAGCAAGGATGGGGGGGAAGGGGAGGACACACGCATGAAATACGAAGAAAAATAAACTCATCAGCAGATGCCAGTTTCTCAGCCAGTGAATAATTTGTACAAATTTCCTCTCATCCTCTTGAAAAGTACTACCAAATTACTGCCAGTGTTGAGCAATTGAAAGGCCCCTCGTGTAAAAACGGCACATGTCAATCAACTGTTTTAAATATTAATATTTAAATAAATTTAACAAACTAATGGAAACTATCTCAAAAATAAGAATACAATTTTCAGATTTTAGAGTAAGTTTTTTTAAAAAATAATTTGGTTTATTAAAAGCCTGAAACAATGAAGTCTTAAAATTACCCAATATTTTAAAATACGTTTTAGAGGGAAATTATGAATTTTTTTTACTAGTACATATAACACAGTTTTTTCTAAGTAAGGAAGGTAGAATTTAGAGTAAATGTACCCATATTTGCTTGGGGAGAGAGTTTGAAACCATTTATCTGGCGTTTGAGCCTCAAACTCGCCTTCAATGGCAGTTCTTTATATTGCCAGCCTGACACCTTAGTCAGTATGGCCATTCGTGGAAAGGACTGTTGTCAAGAAAATAATATAAAGACGAGGGGAAATTTCTTTTAATTAGCTTAAAATTGTGTATCTCATCCCATGAAGGGGCTATACATTCTTTGGCTATTATTCCATAGCATGAAGAAGAAAACGTTTGAAATGATTCTTTATGACGCAATATAAATTTCGATTCAAGTGGGAAATAACTTTTTTGACGGTAATAAACGCTAGTAAAATTACTTTTCATATATTTATATACAGTCATGTGATCTTAGCCTCTCACGTTTCATAAATAATACTATTCTATAACTGGCCCTTTGTTATAGTGGTGAGAGAACCTGGTTTCCAGCCTAGGGGTCCAGGGTTTGATTCCCGGCTGGGACCATGGGTATTCTTTTCCCCCGAAAGGGGACCACCCCAACGGTCACCAGGGTTAGGTTAATAAGGATTACGTTAGGTTTAAGTGTTTCCATTGGTTCCACGCCCTCATACTCACCATCACCATCCCCTCATCTTATCGGGAAATGGAAAGAGCTTCCACGGAAATGATGTATAGTACTCATTCGGGCATCCCGTGGGCAGCGGTACATAAGTACCGGCAAATCTTCCCACAAACTGGGCTACGCGTGATGTTCTTAATTGGATATACAATACAAACCAATATATATATATATATAATAGAGCATAAATAATAAAGTAAAAGTATATATAAATGTTGGAAGCAAAATAAATTGTTTGTATTTTATAAAAGTAATTTACTACCATAATTCTACTACAAATAAGCAACTCTGATATTAATAGACCTAATAAATAATGTTCTTAGGTATTGAAATTATACCACTTTCAATAAATATCCTGTAAGTTGCACTGCAACATTACTCTTATTGAACACATTTATGAGTCACACGGTCCAAAACGTCGGTTTCAGAATAGATTAGATATCCAGTTATGGGTTAAGCTAAGCTTACTGTAGAATATCGCCCTGGTTCACTTAAGGTGGTCCATCCCTTGTGAATCATCAATGTTATTTATTAATCCAATTTAAACGCTAATTATGGTATGTTTCTTTTAATTCGTTTTCTTATCTATAGACCATAAATTAAAACATTAATATTAACGGTTTCAAAACTTAATATATTTAAATATTTTTGGATGTAAGTTGTGGTAATTGCTGATGATTATTGGAAATTTTAAAAATAATGGAGACTATAACATGTAATCACATAACCTTACATTCAGACTTTTCACGACCTTAAATCTGTTTCGTATTAATAAAATAATTTCAATACCATCACGTAGAATAAACATTATCATGTAAGGATGATTGAAAATCTCGTTTCTCACTTAAGTAATTTAAGTTTCCAAAGTAGGAATGGCCGTTTTTTCACCCTCCTATTTCCCCTCCTCTTTCCAATCCCCACCGTCTCCTCACGCACCACCCACCCATTTAAGCCCTCTAGGGGTTGTATTGTGCATTATGCGTACTTTGATTTCCAACATTTTACTTGCTCTGAGAGTTCCTGAGTCTATAATTAAATTCCACCCTAAATTAAGGAATCTTGAGCTGAAGTGGAAGTGATTTTTTTTAAAAAAAAGAAATGAAAACGTTTGAAGACGTATGAAAGACTTTTAAAATCGTGAACAACATATTTTTCCCCACTGATTTCACATACAAAATTCTATCACAAGTAATTATGAGATACTCTTTGTATGGAAGAATAACTTATAAAAATGGACGAGGAAAATGTTAAAAGCAATAAAGGGGATTAGTTTTACATGTTAAAAAGAGTAGCAGCCGCATTTTCTTTTTGCATGGTACTTTAATAATTAACTATCTGATCTAATAAATGTTGATTGAAGAAGATATTTGAAATCTACAAGAGGAAGGGTTAGTATCGAGGATTCAGGGCCAGGGGTGGGGAGGGTGGCGTGGAGTGGTGGGGAGTGGTGGCGCTATATTCTTTACACAATACATGTAGCGCTTTTGGACGGACATGATTCAATATAACACCCTTGGCTTCTTTTGAATGTTTCTACCCATTTGATGCGTTGAATATTATCAATCTGACATTTATTATCTTATTTCTTCAATTGGTATTACTTTCTTATATCAAGAGAAAGTAATGGTATCGGGAAAAAATTGATCTAGAGATTATGACATATTTTTACGTTTTAGGTGCACATGAACCCAAAAAGGTTGACTTTGCAATTCTGTCTGTCTGTCTGTCCCTGACCATGGATCCGAAACGGTTTGATGGATTTTGTTCTTACTTGATATTTAGATTCTATAAGGCTATACCACAAAACCTTTGTTTTATTTTTACCCTAGCTCTTCAATTAAGGGTAGTTTACTGATTAGTAATTTTTTTTAATTCAAAATTTTTCGAAAATAACTTTAATAATTTTGCTTAAAATGCATAATTAGGGTTTGTTTGACATGAAAAATAGCACTATATTATTGGTTTTTGGCCAAAAATTCGTTGAAGGGTAGTTTATTGATGACTGATTTTTAAAAACTTGAAATATTTTTCAAATGGCTCAAACAATTTCGTTCCAAATAGGTATCTTGGGAGTGTTTTATAAGCCAAATAACCCTGTATACTTTGTTTTGTGTAAAAATCCGATAAAGAGTTTTATACTAAAATGTGATATTTGAAAATTTAAATTATTTTGAAAATGGCTAAAACGATTTTGCTTAAAGTGTATATCTGGTATAATGTAGATGATTTTTGGACTGCTCTCATATATTTAAAAAGTCATGAATGAAGGTATTTTTCTTTAAAGTGTCGTATGTAAATTATCCTTTTACTTCATCCATGGAGAATCACGCGTTTTCGCAAAATAGTCTGTAAAAGGATTTCACCGGAAAAACTTGTTTATTATTCTCAAAATATATCGTTACAATAGACCCCAATCGAGAGGTGTTACATCGCCAAACCTCCGATAACGTTACACTGGGTGGAGTTCGACATGAATATGACAAATAAAGCAGTTTACTTCTTTTGGGAGGAAAATTTGGTTATTGGAAGTTTACTGATGTCTTTTTTTTAAATTTAATATTTAAAAAATTGGCTTTAGCGATTTGGTTCAAAACTAGTATCTGAAGACTATTTTACATATCAATAACAATTATATATCTTTAGTTATACAAAATAAATTAATTTAAAGGTAATTTACTTATAAGAAATGATAGAAAATTCGAATGTTTTGGAAATTGACCTTGAAGATTAAATTTAAAATGGGAATCTGTTAATAGTTTTAATGGTAAATAAGAATATTTTTTTACTATTTACAAATAACAAATAATTTAGGGTAGTGTACAGTTAATTTATTTTCGAAAATTTTAATTTGCTATATATATTTAAACCATACTGTTATAAATTTATATGTAAAGAGTGATTATTGTAGTGAACTAAATGGTATGTTGGTTTTTTTTTAGTTAAATGTATTTAAGAGTTGTTTACTAAAAACTTAGTAACTTGAAAATAAACCATTTAAAGGCAAACTACATACTACACTTTTTCACATTTTGAAGATATTTTCTCTCAGGGGAGATCTACCGGACGTCAGGAAAGCCTCAGCAGGTTGTCCATCCCTTTCCTCAGCATAGATCATCTAATTGTTTCCGGCCCACCCTGTATGTTATGAGCCTAAAGACATAAATCGCGTGAATACTTTTGCGATGTTAAAAAGACAACTAATTATGTTAATTATCAGTGTGTGCTATTTAATATAGTAGTGATTTGTTTTCTAACCATGCAAAACTGGTTAGCTGCAGATATTGAGTACATATGCGTGAAATCCAAACGGTAGTAAGACGCTGTGCTAAAACACACACACACACACACACACACACACTAAATACACACTATTTTTAGTTCGGGGTCAAATAAACCTTCTAAGTTCACTATAATATCGATGTTGTCGAGTATTTTACTGAATACAACACTTTTCCTATATGAGAACGTAGTTTAAGAAAATATATTTTCCCTCTGAAATATTCGACGTGACCTTGTCACGTTTCATATCGCACCCAAGTGAGACTATGACAGTGAGGACTGCGTCACAATAAAACGGTAAGTTTATCCCTTGAAAACTCACCCCCTCCACCTCACAGGGAAGGTCTCTCGACACGTTAAGGGATGAATCATGTCTTGCTGGTGACGGCAGGGTGACACTCAACGTCACATGCGTTCAACAGGGGAGAGGGGGTGGCAGATTCGTAAAGTGAACCAGGGTTGGCACGATCGCTTACTAAATCAGGAGAGGTTGGCTGTCTGTATAAATACTTCGTTCAGCAAGAACATGGTACGAAGGACATTAATTGATGAAAAAAATAGCTCTCGACAACCCGAAGAGAAAGTGGGCCCATTGTGATAGTCAATAAAATTGAATTAGAGATTTTAATAAATGTCGACGTTTCATGACCCCCTGAAACCAAAACAGTGGTTTTCGCAATGCCGTCTGTCTGTGCTTCGGGTTGGAGCCAAAACTGTTTCACCGATTGGGCTAAGCCTTGATATCTGGAGTTTTAATATGATCCCCTCGAGGGGTTTCTACTAAGAATATATCATATTCGTTGTTTTCATATAAATAATGCAGTAAAACAGCTCTTTAATGCAATTTCTGGTACTAGAGAAGTCTTGTATCTAATTTTACGGTTAATCATCCGTGAGATGTGCTTTTGAGGTGATGGGTGTCCGTAGTCGTCATCGCCATCATCATCATCATCATCAACTTTTCCAGCCTGTGGCTGGGTCACTTTAGTAAAATGCCTCAATCTTCCTCCACCCTTCCATCATTACTCCTCCAGTAATTGTTTCCATTCTTCCCCTCTCACTTGCACACTTTTTGCTATATGCTCCTCCCATCTCTTTCTTGGCCTCCCTTACGGTATTTTCCCTCTATACTTCATCTTCATCATTCTATTTGGCATCCTCTCCTTTTACATCTTCATTAAATGCCCATACCATCTGATACCTTGCAAAAACTTTCGCCTTTGGTTTGTTTACTTAATAACTACGTGACTGAAGCCTCTTGCCGTCTGGTAAGGTTTGGGCTGATTTTTATTTTTGCGTTCCAGGATTCAATCTCAATCCATTATCCTCGTGGTATAGGAGTAGTCACAATGAAGTGTAACCGTAGAGATGAGGCTGTAACAAATTAATACATATATATTAATACATCTATAGGTTTAGCCCAAGTGTTGAGTGAATTCGTGATTATAAGCACCTGTGGATAGGAGTGCTCGGAATTATGCTCTGAATCAGATACTTGTGCGCATGCTCACCTACAGAATAAAGACAAACGAAGCAGGAACTGCGCATGCGTACACCATTCAAACACAAACTAGCGGTAATAATTACAACATAGTTTAGCCGAACATGTAAACGATAAGCTTTAATAAGCAACATCATTATTTATTGTAGTTTTAAATATGATGAAACACAGACAATTACATTCCGGCTGTATAATTTATAGTACCCCCCTTGTATTTATATCTATAGATGTCCAACTCAAGTACAATTTTCTTAGGAAGGGAACTTTTTTTTACAGCTATAAAAGCCACTACACTCCAATTTTATTAGAGGGGACCTTATCTGACTGCTAGATAAAATACGACACTCCAATTTTATGGTGAAAGGCCTTATCTGACAGACAAGGTATTACAGTTCAATTTTCTTAGGAAGGGCAGCTAAATGAGAGATATAATAGTTGTTTGACCAACTTTCATACATTACTTATACGTCAGGTCATGTGATATACAGCTGCCCAAAAACATAAAAGTAAGATATTACAATGGGCAGGACATCTAGACCGTATGGCAGAAGACAAGTTAAAAGAAGAAAAGTTAATATATATATATATATATATATTTGTTTTTAGCTTGAAAATTATTGGTTTTATAAAAATATGTTTCAAACAAAGGATTTGTATTATAAATATACCTACATAATTGCAATGTTAAGTAATTTCATATCTCAAATAGTTTCGGAGATATGTTAAAAAAAAATATAATTTTTCGCATCAGACTGGAACACTTGAAGTAATTTTGCCGAAAAATTAAGAGCAGCCATTTTGTTTGTAATAGTGATAAATGCTTAGACATGAAATTTAATCAAAATCGTTAGAGCAGATATTTGAAAAAATCGATTTTTCTCTTTTCACCCTTCAGTAAACTACCATTAATTTTAGGGTTAGATATCCAATTCCAAAACCCCCTCGGGGCAACCCTATTAAAACCCTAGATACCAAGTTTTGGCCCGATCGGAAATATAGTTTAGGCTCTACACCGAGGTACAGACAGACAGACAAGCAGACGGGTGACAGATGGAAATTCAAAAACCAATTTTTCGGATTCGGGGGGTCATGAAACGTCAAACTTCATTAAAATCTTGAGTTCGAGTTTTTTGACGATCACTATACTTTTTCTACCTGTAAGATAGCGAGAAAGTAAAAATACTACTAATAAAATAATAATACGTTATCAATATTGCGCAAAATAAATGTTTGAATTTCCTAAAAGTCATTAATCACAACTTGTGAATGTGAGGAATGCCAGGCCTCCACCGTGGTTCGGATCCCACGTTAAATTGTAGGAGCTCCATTTCATCTCACAATCACTCTACCATTGCACATTAGCGTAAGTGCGTACAACCCGAACGGGTAGTAAGACGCGGTGCTAATAATAATAATAATAATAATAATAATAATTTATAAACAAAATCCTAATATAGTTACGCGAATAGCCGGGTTTAAATAAAGGAACTTTATCAGTGTAGAGTTAGATATGCGCGTCAACATGATCGACGATTGTATAGATAGGGATCGATACNTAAAGGAACTTTATCAGTGTAGAGTTAGATGCGCGTCAACATGATCGACGATTGTATAGATAGGGATCGATACCCAATGGAGGGATCAGAGGGAATATTTATTGTCCCCATTCCACTTTTCAGGAGCTTGACACCTTACTGATATGGGACAGATATCATAGCCAGGTAAAAATGGAGAGCTGCCGCAAACCAACCGTAAGATTGATGACCAAATGATGGGGATTTCATAGTCAGACTTAGTACGCCACCTAACAGAACTCGAATGGAATGGACCAGTTTCATAGTCAGACTTAGTACGCCTCAAATACGGTGCTGTACTAGATACAAGACGACACCCACCAGAACTCGAATGGAATGGGCCAGTTTCGCATATGAAACTGATCCATTCTATTCTAGTTTGGTTAGGAGTCGTCTTGTAAGTAATTTTAGTATAACACCATCACTTGAGGCGTACTAAGTCTGACAATGAAACTGACCCATAGTTTTAGAGAATTCCAACCTCTCAGCGAGGGACTGTCCCACTTCCAAGTACCATGTTTCACCACCCAGTCAGACTATCTTCACATCCAATTACACTAATGGATTATGAATCAGTAAGGCTGAATGAAAGGAAATGCACCCAAATTTGTATCGAGAAAGATAGAGAGTGGTATTAATAAAAACCAACTAAATTACACCTGGATGGAATTTGAAACCTTGAACTCCCTTTCATTGGCAGATCAGTCTATTGCGAAACTGACGCTTTTTTGACCATGCAGCTACCAAAGTGGGTTTGACTACTATGGCATATGGATGGCAACAATATCCTTCTCAGACCTGCTTCAGATATTCCTCTATGAGAGAGGGGGAGTTTTGATGATTGCTGAAGATGGGGAAGTTGCGGGTGTGTGGGGGTAACTGTCACGCGTTCAACTTCCTCAACGCGTCAAACGAACCAGGCAACCCCTCTCTCGGTCGACTGCGACACAAAAGGAGGCCGAGAACGAATGAGAGATGCTTCATTTGATTCTAGAGTGGGTGACGTGAAGATGTATGTGTGGGTGGAGGGTGATAAGGGGGTGCTGAATAAGGGATGAGGACGTCTCAGGGGTGCGTTTGACAAGGGGTGAAGTGCGTGAGTGAAGGAAGAGAACATTGATTCTTTCAGGTAATTTTTTTATTAAGGAGGTGAGAGTTGGACTTTTAACGGGCTGTTTTACTACCATTAATTTATTGACGAGGTTTGCTAATTAGAATAAAATAATAAAATAATGATCCAGTATGAACATATAGAGTTTAGGTTTTTTCCCATGATGGCATCAACAGTTATTGAATATATACTCAAGGTGGCATGAATTTTAATGACAAAATTTTCTCTTCATTAAAAAAGTTTGTCATCTATCGTTGATATGTTAATGACAAATATTCAACCACTGTTGATATCACCATGTTTCCACTGGAGCAACATTTTACTGATTTTGGCCAAAATAATGTTTTGCAAAAAGAATTTCTGGATCCCTCCCTTTGAATTGCGTTCCATACACTCCCCCACCACAAGGTGATGGTAACTAAGAGGTCAAGGTTCGTATCTCTGCCATGTTTCCTGAGGGTGGTTTCCCGTATGTGATTTTATCCTTCTCTTTTCACGCTGAAACTCGTGCAAACTTCCTCTAAACTGACACCTCCATTCCCAACCATCGATAATATTCCTGGAACTTAACGCTTTAATAATAAATTAGTCCACACATTATAAGAAGTAGAAGATGAGGCTATATTTGAGAAAATGTCCCATCATTAGCGTAGGAAGTATATGTTAAATTGCACGTGGTAAAACACAACCAGCTATTTTTNTTCAGAAATCTTACGAGTTTATAGAAAGAGAGAGAAAGTCTGTGCGGTGTGCCGTACCATTTATTTTTAATGGGATTTGAGCTTAGATCAATATGATACGAGTAGATCGTGCAGCCATTGGTGCAGATAACATAGAACTGTCATTTAAACAATTCAAACAGCATCTTACCAGGCCGGATTGGAGTGAGGGCAACAGGGGGTAACGCTAATTGCACTAGCTACAAACTGTAGCAATAGAAAATATTTTTCTTTTGGTACTAAAGATTGCAGTCATGGTAAGATCTTAAAAATATAATTATATCATACTATATCAATTTTTATTCATTCATAACAAAATATTACTCACTTACTAAAGGCACAAATATTTCAGACTTTGATTTTCCAAAAATAAACAGCACCACAAGATTGCAGAGTAATTACATATGGAGCTACACATATACTTTATTCATTAGGTAATATTTGTTTATCTAAATAAAGACTTATACACAAAGTATTAGTTGGGAAACCTGAAGATACAAGAATCTCTGGTAGACCAAGACATCAATGCGAGAATAATGTGAATATGGATCTAAAGGATGTTGGATGTCAGGCTATGGATTGGAGTTTCAGAACAAGCTTGAATGGCTATCTCACGTTATGGCAGCCAATCACTCTCGAGTTCCTTAAAACCAGAGGGATTAATAGTTAGCTAAATGATTTTACAGGCTCCCTCTACTCTATCGTGGCTACATTTCCTCTAAATTCTACCCTAATATCTACCCATTAGTGTAGTAAGTACCCTAAAGTACGGAAGAAGCTTAAATCTGATTGAACTAACTAATAAGTACTTTTTGTTCTTTATAAAGTTTTGGGAATAAACCTCTATTGTTAATTGAATTTATTGAACGAAAATAATGGGGTAAGAGATAACATACCTCCCTTTTATTCTGGGGGTAGGTGTTTAACTATCGGGTTTAGTAAAAATCTAATTACCTCACGTTGAGCTGTCCAATTAATAATGCAATCTAGGGCTAATAGACACCGTAATGACTTGTGATATAGTCATTATTTGATAGCATTCAATAGTCAATAATAATCTGATTAATGAGAGAATGTTGTGTAACTGATAACCTTCCTTTGTACATAGATAGATATTGTTATATAATTAGTCAGAATAATACTTGTACATACTTCCATACACACGAGTAATTTATCATTTGCATAAGCATATTTTAGATTTTAATTAGTATCAAATTGAAGATTTTAACTCCCGTTTTTGGCCCCATTTTAGAGATTTTAATTGAGGGTTGACCTGGACTGTCATTTTTATTTTTCTTGGGGGTGGGGTGGTGGGTTTGGGCGTGCACCGCGTCTAACCACCCATTAGGATTTTACGCTAACTAATTACGATCGTGAATTAGGGATTAAAGGTGACCTGGTGGTCTAGAGGTAAGGTGTCAGACCTCTGTGCTGAGGGTCCGGGGTTCAATCCTCGGTCCCAGCACAGATTTATCTGATTGCCGATCACTTCCTTCACCTCTGACAAGACGTGTATTAATCACAACTTGTGAATGTGAGGAATGCCAGGCCTCCACCGTGGTTCGGATTCCACGTTAAACTGTAGGTCCTCCATTTCATCTCACAATCACTCTACCATTGCACATTAGCATAAGTGCGTATATCCCGAAAGGGTAGTAAGACACGGTGCTAATAATAATAATAATAATTAGGGATTAGGATTAGGAACGTTGATGAAGTGTACCCACATATGCGTGGAGGAAAGAACAACCTCAGTACAGCCGACCGGTACTCCACCAACAAACTGAGCTTACCACCCCATCTGTCCTTTCTCTATTATTTGCAGCAAAGTATAAGCAAATATATGCAGCAGCAGCCCATTTTAATTTTTTCGCTGTCCCTTGAGTGTGGCATCCACTTATGTAAGACGTGCATAACTTTCTGAAGAAAAATATGGCTTGCTCGAGGTTCGACTCTAGTGAAAAATAGTTTGCAAATTTAGTCAGAGCTTGTCTTGACCCTCAGTTCGGCTTGGTGATCTAGACGTAGCTCTAGGAGCATTCAACCATCGATACGGGAAACTGGTAGTGGCATTGAAAGTTTCCCGGTGTCTATACTCGGCAACTTGCCAACTTCTTGATCAGTATTGAAGTAAATCTTATAAATGCAACCCCTAACCTCTCTCCATGAAAAAACAAATGAATCTCCTCTTAAAAAAAAAATCCCACACAAAATGAAATGAATGGAAGAGTTTGGGTGTTTGAGAGTTGAATTGGCTAGACTTAAGTTTGGAACAAAACTACTGGAAAGTGTATCACTTTGAAATAAAATTCAAACAAAAATGGCAAAAATGAAAAAAAAGTCTTTTTTATAACCCGATTTTATTAAGAAAAACAATCTATAAGGCCTCTTCTCCTACCAAAAATCCTACTATACTGAAAAGTTCTGATAGGAAAAATGGCCTTTCAGAAGGTAGGTCGTAAGAAAATCTGGTTATATATTGGAAGCTTAAACGTTTCTTAGAAATGTGTTCTACTTATGCTCCAAATACCAAATATAATGGAACCTCAACAATACCAGCTTGTTCCAGAATATTTACCACCCCAACCCGTCTCCTCCCACAACCCTTCCTTTACAACCCTTAGCAATGCAGATTTAAATAGTCCAATTTTCATAGCAAGTACCTTATCTGACATATTATATCAAAATTCCTAGATGTACTTTTACGTATTCATACGTCAAATCATGGGATCTTTAACTGTTAATTTCGATATATATTATCGATACCTCTAAAATAACTTTAGTTAAATATTAAAATGTTATCAATTTTTTTGTTTAAACTTTAAAATATAAGCTGAAATTTTATCGAATAATTTGCTCCAAGGTATCTTTGTTAAGTGGTATATATGAGGCTTTGTTTTCTTATGAAGCATCATGCTTTCTCGTCATCAATCGGTGGCAATTGTCCTACTGTTTAGAGTAGCTCATCATCTTCGCTACTCTCACAAATAGCTCTGAATCTGCCCTACTATTTTCACTAGAAAAATGACCCTTAATATGGGACGAGTGCTGGATAATTCAGTGGCTAGAGCATTGACGCGCTAAGTCAAAGGACCCGAGTTAGGTTCCTCTGTCCAGATGTAAATTTTCAACCCATTTAGATTATATTCCTTAGATTGAAAAATGACACTTGGACATGAAAATTTAACCCGAAACCTTTGGTTTATCACGACAATGATCTAACCACTGAGCTATCCAGGAGTCATCCAGGATTCAGGATCATTCTTCACTCATATTTTAAGGCATAGTCTATGATGGACGTGCGGGAATCATCAGCTACATATGAGTGATCAGTTAAGATAAGAGGCTACCAGATAAAGCAGCCATCTTCGACTCTGGAGGTCTTTATGCTGTCAATAATACAATGACAACTGTTCAGATGTGCATATCAAGATCATAATTTTAGTTTACTATTGGTTGCATTAAAACCTCTATAGTCAAAGTTGGCTGCGCTATCTGATAGCTCGTGATCTTAATCAACCACTCACGTGTATACGCATGTCTATCACAGATTCTGCCTTAACACGTGAGTGAAAAATGGCCTAGAGCTCGTGACCACTCCTGGGATATCTGAGTAGTAAGAGGATTAGCGTACTAATCCAAAAGTACCGGGTTCGATAAACTGTGTCGAGGTTTAATTTTTAAATAAAAACCATATTATATTTAGATGCGGCTATAGCTGTACTAAACACATATCTTGGATATATAATCCCTTATTTAAACAAAACATACTTTTTTTTCATAATGAGAGGCGAATAAGACATTCACCCCCGTAACTAGTGAGCCATGTTGGTTCGTTTAATCCGCGAGTCGGGATAGTGTTTGACAAGCGCGCGTCACATCCGGTAGTGGGTGGTTGGGTGTCAGATATCTACCCTCCTAGGACTGGTGAATGTTGCGTCCAGTGGAGGGTGTCTAATGATAACCCACCAAGATTCTACCCCCAGCATCAACCGTCGAGGGAACCCCGGAAATACGTTCGGAGACGCTTCATCGCTGAAGCGAGATTAATACGATCGCCCTTTTTTTGTTGTTGTTGTAGGAGTTAGTTGTGATTGAGTGGCTTCCAGTCTAGTGTCATTGCTTGCTTTCAGGGTGAGCAGAGCTAGTTAAAATTGTGCCTGGGATATGTTATTCTCCAACATGTTCCTATTTGACCAACCGTTCATAGGCTTGTCCTAAATACAGTCCTATTTGACCGATCAGACAAATGCTTGCACCTCATACAATACAAAACTAATAGGAATAACCTTCGAGAAAATACAAACATTTTATTTTGCCTCCAACATTGATAACATTTCACTAAGTCATGTATTAAACAGACAAGCTATTATAAATTGTTAAGTATGGTCATAGCCGCATATAAATAAATTATTTAAATATAACACCTACACACGGGAATCGAACCCAGGGCCTTTGGCTTAGTAAGCCAATTCTCATGTTCAGGGTCATTCTTCATTCTTATTTTAAATTTATTAGTCACTTATTCTAAGAGATAAAAATTAGTAGCGTTAGTTTTAAGGAAATTCACCCGCATAAACGTGGAAAAACCGTTTAGAAACCAACATGATAAATCGCATGTTGAAAACCATTCCCAGTGCTTCCTACCTAGGTTATAAACAAAACAGCAGTTCCACCAGCAATATTGTATGTTGGGATTGTAGGGGACGCGAGAAAAGGACAGTGTTTTTACAGTTTTATATTAAAACATTTTTTTGGGTCAAAATGAATCAAATATTGCTTCAGTAGAAACAGAGAGTTTAATTATCCACACATGTAGATATCAACATTTCTTGAATATCTGTCAAGAGTGTCCTGGAATTTAATGACAACCTTTTTTCTTCATTTAAAAAGTTTCTCATTTAATTCCGCTATGCTCATGACAGATATTCAACAACTGTTGATATAAACATGTGAAGCAAAATAAAATCTATGTTTCTATTGGAGACATATTTTATTAATTTTGGCCGAAAATTGTTTTGCTATAAAAACTGCAATAACAACAACCTTAAACTCGTATTCTCTACACACGCACCTAAAAACTATGTAATCATTGGCGTGGGAAAAATATTCTCTTATAGGTCAAATAGTAGTTCTCTTTTAAATTAATTTTTCAAAAGAAATGTAAGAAAACCCAAACAGATTTTAAAATTCTTTAAATTGAATAATATTTTTACAAAAAAAAATATCAATAAAGGGAATTTTAATACAAACCTTTTAATCTACATTTAAAAAATAAATAAACGTAAGAAGAAACTCTTTATTACAAATTTAAAGGTCTGGGCCGTTTTCTTGTTTGAATAAGCCCGACTCTTCGATTTATCTCTATTTTCCAATAGATGATATCAACCGTACATCCTCAATTGTTGTCTATGAGGAAAAGGGAAAAAAGCATGTCTTGGAGAGTTCTTTGAAGCATAGCAAAGGAGGGTCGAAATATACTCCGAAAGGCAATATTGACAAACTGACCAGTCAGCAAATATTGGCTCTGACACTTTGGAAGATTCCTTCTTTTATCTTCTCCTTTCCCAAATAGTAGGCAATGGTGTGGATAGAACGAGGCAGTTGAGGTTGCGATATTCATGTGGCTGACATGTTCTGAACACCGTTTGCAGAGAGGGCGTGAATGTTCGTATATCGATATAGTCGCACTGAAAAACGAATTTTGATAAAATGACACCATAGTGTTAAAAGGGTTTAACACTCATAATACAAGTGTGGAAAAAGAATACTAAGTGGATTTCTTAACCGCCTCATCATATTCATATCCACACGGGATATTTTTATTTTAGCACAATCACAGCGTAGGGATGAAGAAAGTAGAATTTAAAAAGAATTAAGTCGTATTGGCATAGAGGGTTAGTGGGAAATACACAACAGTCTAGTTTCGAACCCCAACATCACCGCCACCAGCGGACCGGACCAGATGACATTGACATAAATTCAAGTGAACACCGATGAGGGTAGAACGATAGTTTATAACTACCCTTCAAAAAATGTTTGTCCAAAAATCAATTATACATTACTATTTATAATGTCAAACCAATCCTAGATATGTATCTTAAACAAAATCCTTAGAGCCATTTTTGAAAAATTTGGAATTCATTCATTAGTAAACTACCCTTAATTGAAGGTCTAGGTAAAAAAAAAAAAAATCGAGGTATAGCCCCTAGAAATCTAAATATCAAGTTTGAACAAAATCCATCAAATGGTTTTGGATTCATTGCCAGAGACAGATTGGATTTTACAATAATGTCTGTCTCTGGCAATGAATCCAAAACAGTTTGATGAATTTTGTTCAAACTTGATATTTAGATTTTAAAATAAAATTTTTTGGGTTGCAGTTCACATAAAACGTTAAGATTCTTGATAATCTAGAGATCAATGTTTTTCATGATCACAAAACTTTCTCTTGATACGAGAAATAAAACTTTTAAATTTAGATGTTTGGTTTGTTTTAAATAGTATTTAGCAAACAGTCAAGTCAATATTATTTAATGAGGTTCTTTAACAGAAGAAAATTGAGAAATGTTATATATTTCTCTGACTTTATAAAAGATCATTATGAGCAAAGCTCAGCCATATCAATTCCGACCACCCAGGCAGGGAACATATGTCATATGGGCTACTTGACAGACGATATTTCGTGATATCTGAGATCACCACGTTGTTACTGCTCGTCGATAAACACACATATACACACACACACACACACACACACTCACACTCACACTCACACACACTCACCAGAGCGGAAGTCCGAGGCGATGCTTGAGTTCGGCCATAAGCCAAGCTTCATTACCCACCTCAAATGATCCGGTGGCCGCGTAGTAACCCATCAATTCACTTGCCAAGGCACGATTACAATACTGATATCTGATATTCGTGCAATATAAGGGACGAACACCTTAGCTAGATCGATAGTACGTCTGCGACCACAGCCACTAGCTCGCGGAACTCTGGTTGGGAATCACTGATCCAAATAGTATTGGTTCGACTCTACAACGTATATATAAGTGAAATATTTGAATGAAAATCGTTGAATATATTTTTTATTAAATACTTTTATAGGTTAATAAGTCTTTTTAATTATTTGACAAATTCTATATTGGCAAATAATTGACTCAAAAATAGATCTTTTTTTTTCATTTTTTTTTTCATATCAGTCCATTCAGTTAAGTCTGCAGCTTTACTTTATTGTAAAAGATACCGACAAACTTTAGTCGTTTCATTCTCACGGTCCAGTAACTTTATGACGTCATGGTTGATGTAGTGTACACCGTCCAGGAAGCCGGGGAATATAGGGTGGATGGCTATTGTGGGACGATAGGAGGGAGAGGGCAGGGGGTGCGAGCAGCAGTAAAGTGAAAATAATGAGGTAGGTGTGAAACTCGACTGTACACTCTGGTCGAAAAGAAAAAAACAAATCTGTTTACAATTAAGTATTTCGGAAGCTCATTTCTAGATAGTTGATGCTTGAATATAAAATATAAATAAAATATATGTAGCTAATATTATGAGACTTATTTACAACAATATTCAGGACTAAAATATTAACACATCGATTTTTACTAGTCAATAGTTCTCACAAACAAAATTATTACAATCATTGACCAAGAGCTTAATAAACCCCATTTGGATCAAAGTTGGGGCCAAACGCAATTTAGTATGTAGGAATGGGCTGGGTTTACTATTAAAATTAATATTTAAGAAGCATTTACTGTTAGAGACCTCACTTTATTGTAATAGATATTATGTTTTTTTCCAAATTTTTTCCATTTATTTGAGGTGTTTAACGTACACCTTTTGAACCAATTGATTATATCACCACACGACTTATAGATCAACTTAAATTTAGAATAGCTACAGCATCCATCACCCAGGTGTTAATTAATCACCTGTTAGAGGGTAAGCCCACATTTCACCAATTATTAAACTTTTCAGCTGTGCCATGAATTGAACACATGTTCCTTAACTCAGTAGACACACACGCTTTTGATTGAAATAAGGTGTCAGACAATATATTATATAATAGGTTAAGCTAGACATATGTGTATTGTTGTCCGTTGATAGCCCTGTATCATTTGTGTGTCGTGGAGTGTTGCCAGGTTAAGCAAAGCTTGTTGAAGCTATACCTGTGACATGTTCTATTTCTCTAATTCTTTCATTTGACCAATAGATTCTGATCTACATGGGAATGTAATTCTATAAATATCTGGCCAATGATTGTTCCAATGATTGGTGAGATCTTTAACAGGTACAGTTTAAACTAGCTCTACTTACCTAAGTCAACTCTCCACGTGGCGCCACAGATCTATGTTAATGAAGTTCACGTTAAATAAGATATTAAAGTAAATTAACCAAAAATATACAAAAGTAAAATGTTACTTTATTACTAACTTGATAAATATTGTGATGATTTGTAAATTATCTTGCTTGGGCAATCTTGCGAACCATCCTACCTACACCTTAGCTCAGTCGGTAGCGTGTGTCTACTAAACTAAGAGCCACAGGTACGATTCCCAACAGGGCCTATATATTTATTATTGCTGAAATGTGGGTTTACCCTTTTGAAGTGATGAATTAACGGTCGTGGACTAGATGTTGTGCTTGTCCTAGAATTAAGATAGATTATAAAGCATAGGAAATGTCTAGCCAGCCGGTAGTGGAAAATATATGGCTTGAATAAAAAAACTGACCACAGGCTGGAAACAGTCATGGATGTAAAGTAAAGTTTCGAGAACCATTTGTAATAGAAAAATTGTTTTATAGACCATCAATTTCAGTCAATTAATTTGTATTTATTTCATTTTTAAATTTTTCAAAATATGATTTCTAGATGCGAGTAAATCCTCACTAAAACAAATATAATAGCTTTGGCTATTTGATTCTTATAATTTGTATCTAGTAAATATTTATATACCGTGTGGAAATAAAAATAATACCATAGTTATTATTATTCATATGAAACGAAAAAATTAATTTGATAGTTTTTTATCACCGAGTTTTACTACCAATTCGGGTAGTATGCAGATGTACTAATTACGATAACTAGCTAGGGATGAGTAAGGTTGAATTTAGAGTAAGTGTGCCCACATTTTCAAGGAGGGAGAGTGGAAAACCATTTAGGTAAAATCCCTCTCATTACACACATCCGGGATTTTAACCCCGATCTCCCCGCGGTATAGTCTACTGCGAGAGACAACGCGGGTCATTTCTCAGTTTTAATCCAAAATAATCCTTTATTCTACGTTATGGTTTCAAAACCTATCAGAGGACTTGATAAATAATAAAATTTAAATATATTTTAAAATGTATATGTTTTAATCAAGGTTTGTAAGCAAAGGGTTTAATCTAGTGTAGAGATGAGGAAATGCACTTGCATTAGTGTACAGATAGGATGGGAAATACACCCACACCAGGAAAAACTTTTGGGTGCTCCCAACCGAGGTTCAAACATAAACCTTCCAGTCCCTAGCAGACCAATATATTGAGAGACTGACTCCTTAGAATGCGTGACCACTAGTATAGTGTTATAATAAATTGAAGTATTGAACATAGGCTGATTTAAAATAATATACATCAACTATTTTAAATTTATAGTAATGTGGGATGTCATAATATTTTATATCTGATTTCTACAGTCGGGGTTTGATTCAAACCGGTTGAACTGCAAGTTAATGAGTTTTTAAACAAATTGCGAATTTTAATTCGCTTGAAAGGCAGATGCTGGTAATCTCATCCTGTTGCCATATGATATGTAATTCAAGCTATTGATATATTTAAACTAAATGTAAATGTGTAAATATGAAAGTAGTTTGTAAATGTACTGTACATATACATAATTTGAATTTAGGGTTTGTGTTTATTTGTCTATAGGTCTATACATACACATTTATATGTATTCATGTGAATATATATGTTATATACACACAATATATCTAAATGTTCATCTATAAGTATGAATCTACATATACATACATGTACTGTACATTTTAAATTATTATCTTCCCTTTTATAAAATCACTAAATAATAAAACTCGATCTATTGTGAACTTAAAATATCAAATGTACCTACCTAACTCTGTAAGTAAGTTAAATATAATTAGAGCAGGCGCCCCAAGGAAATTCGTATGCAAAATATGAGAACCACATTCTGGCTTTTGATATGGGTTCTAGAGGTTAGAGAGTTCGACAATATCGATGTTGCCATGTAATATAATGGTCCAATAATTAACAATGAAGGTTGTATGTAAAAGTGAATAAATAGTGCAGTCAAATTATGCTAGTTTTGGCCAAATGGCGGAAAAAATTCTAACTAAGCTGAATTTTAGTAGTTACAGATGTTAAAAATAATGTCTAGTTTAACAGACTAAATGTTCACAAAATTCTGGTGTGAGATTCTACCGCCATATTGGATAGATGGTGCCCAAAATGAGTTATTTGAGAATATCTCGCAACTAATTTATTATAGAAGAAATTTGTTTTCATAAATATTAATCATAGCACAAAGCGTTACATATTTAGTCTTATGAATTTTTCTCGTAAGACGCTTAGTTTATGCGCTACACCCCATAAAATCTTCGCGCTGGCCCTCAAACTTTTCTCCATGACACTTGTTGAACTAAAAAATCTAGTTCCTAGTTTTTTTGTGGTGCTTTTACTGATCTTGAAGTTATTATTAGGTTTTTTTAAAACACTCAAAGGGGTAGGTGTTACAATAACCAGCCTCGATATCCTCCATTCTCCCCCCTTCCCCTTTGTGAGATGTAGCAAATACCATCGTAGTTTTTCGTTCATCTTCACGCATCTGTTAAACAAGCACTATTTATAAAGATATAATATGTAAATAATATATAATTAATTGGGAGACCAACCAGCATCGGAATGCGTTCCCGCTTACTTGCTCCCTATTCTTTTATAGCTTTGACTAAGGTTCAATAATTAATAATGTAGGATGTAAATATAGGCGAATAAATGAGATAACAATAACTACACTAAATACACATTTATTTTAAAAAAAAACATAAACTTATATTAGAATTAACAAGCAAGTTTTCAAATTTTTTCAAGTATCTTGTTCAAAATTTTTACAATCACTGTTTACACATTTGCACAATGAAATACTTGTCAAAACCGATTTATTACAACTGCGTGCCAATGTATGGCAATTAGAATTACATTTGCATGACTTAACTAAAGAATCGGATAGGGGTTCTTTGGTCATTTGTTTTGTATACAAATTATTTTCTCGTATCTCATAGCCAAATTCTAGGAAATCAATGGGCTCAAATATTGGATCAGATGAGCTTTTACACAAATAAACTTGTGCTGAAGCCCTTGAACAGTGAAAGTACAATGCATCAGAGATGCATATCCCTCTTGACAAATTTAAACCAAAGCCTATATGTTGGAAATTAATTTGTGTCGAAGCTCATCCTCTGTAGTTATTTTGTTTTGGACAGCAGGTAAGTGCAAAATTTTCCCAGGTCTTGAAACTGATGAGGACTTAACAACCCATTTCCCAAAACGGAAAGTTCATCCTGAACAAAATCAAATGACGCGATGGTTAAAGACTGCTTATTAGTACCTATGCGACTAGTGATGTCACAGACAGTTAAAGAATATGATACTGGCGAGACACTACAGATATTTTCACCAAGAAATTCAGCTGCCAAATGGCATCCTAACAAGGCCGTAGCCAGCCAATAATTTCAGGGGGGGGTTTGGTGGGCACATCCCCCAATTGCTGGAAGCTAGAAAAAAAAATTCTAAATGATAAACAGTTCTAGAAGCTCTATGAAGTGTTTTTTTTATGGTAAAATAACTCATTAACTGCCGAAGGCTTGGAAAATTTCTAAATATTAAACCCTTTTTGAAGCTCTGTGAAGTTTTTTTTATGGCAAAATAACCCCTAAAATGTCGAAGGCGAGGAAAATTTCGAAATATTTAACACCTCTAGAAGCTCTCTGAAGTGCTTTTTATGGTAACACAACCCCCTAATTTGTATTTGTATCTTAATTTTAATATTGTTTGAACCATAAATAAAGTCATATATATTCTGTTCATAAAATTTCGCGGGGGGTTTGAACCCCCAAAACCCCTCCCTGGCTACGGCCTTGCATCCTAAAACACGGTTTTTCTTCTGAGATCCCTCAAACCACAATCCTTGGCAACCAATATTTGCAAGTTTATTCCAGAAATAAATGCCTAGTATAAAAACATCTGTGTCAGGACTTAGAATGATAATCTCCACATTTTGTATTTGTACAACATGAAATATATAACAGAACACTCTTGAATCGGCTTCTAAGTGATATGATTTTAAATCAATGACGTCAGTGAAAGATGATCCCTGTAATTTAAAGCATTTAGTGTGGCCATCAAATCCACCGCAAATGTACAGCTCACTTTCTTCGTTGATTTTTGCAAATGTGGGAGCATTTTTGCAAATAAATTTTACCAGCTGTTATTTATTTTGAGTGATCAAAAAAAGTCTTTGCAGTCTGTAGGGACTTTTGTCAAAAGAGCTGATATGACCAAACATTTTTGAGATTGTCCCTTGGATCGTAATTTTAATTCAAAAAACTTTATAGAAATATCGACATATCGATCGAATACAACATCAACTCTTTCAACAACGAGTGAAGTTGACAACATACGAACATATCAGTAGATTCGTTAATTTTATTTGAATTAATCAGTAGATCAGTAGAAAAGTTAAAAATCAGTGGATCTACTGAAAAATCAGTAGGGTTGGCAACACTCCGACAACTGCGCCAACACCAACGCATGGCACATGATAAAAGTAGAAGTGAGAGGGTGCTGGTGGGTGGAGGGAGTGGAGGGGAAAGGACCACACTTTACGCACGGCAACAATGCATTTCTATACAGCTTAAAGTCGCAGGTATGCGTACCTCAAAATAGTTTGCGGTCCTCATATTTTTCAAACGAAAATACCTTTTGAATCCTGCACTAAATACACATATTCAAAAGGGAATTTATATATTTTTAAAACTACAACACTATCTCTTTTAAACACCGGCCGGCTACGGAAGCTCTCACATATTGTTTACAAACCTGTTAAACACCACTTTGTTTTAAATGTACGTTTGGTGTTTTATTTATTTGGGCTACTGCACAATGTGGAAATTAATTTCTTGAGTGAGGAAATGTGAAACTCATTTACTTAAAACAACTAGCCATTACGAACTGAGATAAATGAATATAGGAGGGACTTTAGTATTTAAAAAATATATATGTTTGAAATGACTGCATTATATATATATATTTAAAGGTTTTAACTTGTAATGGATTTAAACAACTTTAAAATATTACGCTTGCGTTTGCTTTAATTTAAACAAATTATTTCTATAATTATTATAATTGTTCCGAATGCCTTAATAATTTTAATATGTGTTTATTTTTCTCTATAAGTAAGATAAAGGTGTAGAATTAACTTAACTTTGTTGAAATTATACATTTGGAACAAATAATTGGGAAACAAATAATCTCAAAAGTAATTATTTACACAGTCTTGTGGTCAAATAGTCTTAGACATCATTAGATGAGGTCGGGGCTAGAATCCCGATTGGGTGCACTGATAGGGTTTTCATAGTAGGTTCTCTACTCTCCCTCTAAGCATATGTAGGTACACTTCCTTTAAATTTAACTCTTTCTAACACACCAGTGTAACAAGAAAAAATGTATATGGCCTGAACGGATAGTAAGAAGCGAAGAAAATAAAGCGTAACTTTTTGAATTTTATTTTTATTCGCTATGTAACATTTAAAACATTTTTACTCGGTTATCAAATTGTATCAAAATATATTTTATTTTGACTAGCTTACATTGTTACGGGCAAAATGTATTAGATAGAATCACTTATTTAAAATTGTATTCACACAAAATATGAAATAATTTTTAAATTCGTTTAAGAATAAGCACGCGACTTATCACTGTGTGTCCCCCCCTCCCCCCTCCCCATTCACCATTTCTCGAACTCATTTATTCTCACCACTCTCGCTATCTCTACCCCATACGCCGTTAATATCCCTAAAACATATTAACTTAAAAAAAAACCATATTCTACTGGAGGTAACATCTTCTGTAATCCTACAAAAATTTTGCACTACACGTTCTGTGAGTGTGACTTTACCTAACAAAATCATTGATATATTTTAGATTGGTGACGTCAATCGTATGGTTTCAATGGTTTGTATATGATTGTTGTGAGGATAAAATTCTTTTAAAAAAAGTGTATGATTTATAGCTGTAATGATTTCTTTCACAATAAGTTTTATTGATTCATGTTAGTTCCATAAACTATTATATTAAACTACATTTATAAATTCATATTAATTTTAATTCTTTTCAAACGATGCCAAGCTTTTCCCAGATTTGTGTGTGTGTGGTGAAGAATGGAGGGAATTCTGTAGTAGGACTTAAGTAGGAATTAACTCTTAGAAGATACAAGCATACAATGTTTTGCTGTCAACATTGATAAGAGTTTTCTTTGGTATTAGTGCTATTTCAGAATTTCTAAAAGAAATTAATACCACACGATTGTATTAACTTTCTCATATAGTGTATTTTTAGCTTTAAAAAAGGCGTTTTCCAAAATAAAATATTTGTTAGCTACTACCATTATATTATTTATATTTGTGAAAATAAACATATATCTTATTTAACATGAAAAAATAAAAGCAGATGCCTATTTTGAGCTCAATCTTAAATGCCATTTTTAAAATATCTAATATTTGTCTTAAGTAAACTACCTTTAAATTAATTTACTATAGGAAAATACACTATTTATTATCATGTAAAATAGTTTTCAAAAAACAATTTTGAACAATATCACTAGATTTATTTTCAATTGTTTTACTTTTTACTTTCTCTCTATCTTACAGGTAGAGAAAGTATGGTGATCGTCAAAAAAATCGAACTCGAGATTTTGATGAATTTTGACGTTTCATGACTTCCTGAATCCGAAAAAGTGGTTTTTGAATTTCCGTCTGTCTGTCTGTCTGTCTGTCTGTACCTCCAACTGGAGCCTAAACTATTTTACCGATTGAGCTGAAACTTGATATCTAGGGTTTTCATAGGGTTGCCCCGAGGGGTTTTTGGAATTGGATATCTACCCCTAAAATTAAGGGTAGTTTACTGAAGGGAAAAAAGAGAAAAANAATATCGCTAGATTTAATTTCAATTGTTTTACTTTTTTCAAAAATTAATCATCAGTAAACTACTATTAAATGATTCTTTTTCAATAAAAATAATTTAAATACACATAATTATTTAAAATGTATTTTTTTTTACAAATACCGGTTTAGAACCAAATCGCAAGAGACTTTTCTTAAAATATTCTAATCAAAAAAAAATCTCCCCAGCAGTAAACTACTCTTAATTTGAGGGCTAGGGTCAAGATAAAAAAAATCTCAAAGTATAGCCTCATGATAAATAAATATCAAATTCGAACAAAACCCATCAAACTGTTTCAGATCTGTGACTAGGGACAGACAGACTGCAGATAGAAAGACAGATATGGGGACAGACAGAAATGTAAAATTAGTTTTTTTTTGTTTCGGGCACACATAAAACATAAAGGTTAATCATAATCTCAAGATGAAATTTTTAACAACAACAATAATTTATCTTGATATGAAAAAGTAAAAAGTAAAGGTTGTAGATGACTTGACTTTAAGTATAAATATATGGAGAATATTTTAGTATATTTTATATTGCGTAAAAACCAAACAAATACTAAGACACGGTTCTAAAAAAAA
>CABFWB010002379.1:46224-57063 GCA_902151455.1 Timema bartmani
AAGTAGCTTTTA
Organism: Timema bartmani; assembly: GCA_902151455.1. Taxonomy (NCBI): domain Eukaryota; kingdom Metazoa; phylum Arthropoda; class Insecta; order Phasmatodea; family Timematidae; genus Timema; species Timema bartmani. The sequence continues at coordinate 46,237 of CABFWB010002379.1, forward strand.
TAACGTCCATAAAAGTTTATTTTCCTTCGAAATAGGATTGTATGTGGGCTACATATGGAAGTAGTCTTCGAAAAGGAAATTATAAACAAGTGTTTTAACATTAAAACTTTATTAGACAAATTTTAAGGGCTTTAAATACTATTTAATATAGTGGGTGCTATTAATTTTACAACATTTTGCAAGCTAATTTAATAATAGCCTAGATATTTAGAAGAATTATAAAACGCACATCACTTTCTGGGGTTACTTGAAGCCCTAAAACACCCCTTACCCCCTCGATACAGCCCTGAAACAACGAATAAAGGTCCGGAAACGAAAAGAGTGTTGGCTCAGTGGTCACGATGTCAGTGGGGGCAAGGTTTTTGATGCGTGGGGATGTTTCCTTAGTATGATATAACTTTCTTTTTATATTCTTCTTTCGGGAAACTCTGTGGGGGGTCGTCCGGGGATTTCCCGTCGCTTTTACGTCACAAGTCACGTGCTATGTTTAGAGAAGACAAATGACAAGACCCTACCACGGAACCACACGTTATTAACCGAAGAATACACAGCCTCGCACGCAACTTGATGTTAAGGTGGTTCGAGCAACGTTCCCTCTGGTCGTTAGGGGGGTGGGTGCAACTTAGTCACAATGATCAAAGATAGGGGTGGCCGGGTACGAGGGGGTACGAGGAATATTGTAATGAGCCCACCCCCTGCTGTTTCCTAGATTTTACCTCTTTTCCAAGGCTGAGCGTAGTATGGGAACATAATAGTGTGGATGTTAAAATAATAACAAAAAAACTAAATCGGTGAGCACGTGGGCTAAATGTTAAGCTCGTCTAGTCTGCTTTACCGTTGGCAAGGAGGTTGGGGCTTGAATTCTGGCTGGATGACTGAGGGTGCCTTTTTCTAAAATTGTTTCCCCTCTAGCCCTCCGTGGGGTAAACTTTCTGTAAGTGCTACCTCATCCCTAACTTATTATTTTAATTAAATGCGGATATCCGGGGTCGGTAGTAAAACGTGACGTAAAAGATAGCACCAAACTAATAGCTGTTAATTGCTATTAATACGTTTGACATCAAGGATTTTACTGACTCATTCTAAGGGATAGGATAGCTTACGGAAGATGCACCCGAATTAGTATGGAGAGAGAGAGAGAAATCTAAGCTTATACAACACATGGAGAAAAACACCCTTTGTATACCCGGAAAAGATTAGAAACTCAACCTTTCCTTCGGTGGAAATCTAGTTTGTTTCAAACTTGACACCTTAGACCATAATAACACCAGTACAAGTTTTGGATATAGCCCAAAATATAACCATAGTAGGAAAACATACAAATACATTTTTGCCTTCTCACTATTTACCATATGTAACTAAATTATAATTATTTTATCAAAATCGACACAATTTGTTAAGTGTGATAATTAGTAGAAAAATATATTTAACATATGAAAATATTATTAATAACCCTAGCTAGAATTTCTTTTACCTTCTTATCTTTTGGTATTGCCTGCATTTATGGTTCCGCGCAAATTTCATTACAAGCTACAACTTGAATATTGTAATCATATATTGAAAACAAATCCTAGACAGGGATTTGAATGAAAACCCTTAAAATAACGAGACGATACTTATAAAATTGAGCTACTGCTGTTCTCCTAAAGCGGTGTTTCTAAAATTGTTGGCTGCGTAAGCACAAGAGTAGCAAAGTATTTCAAGGGGTACGCATGTGGCGTAAGCTACCCCTGATTTTTTAAGTCTACAAACAACCCGGAGATTGGTTTGATGGAATTTTTATCCATCTGGAGCTAGCCAGGTAGTCAACCCTTCTGCTGGTTAGTGCCACCTGCACCATCTGATGTAGATCTCATGCACTAGGGGAGTTCAGAAAGTGTGGTGATTTCTTGTTGCCATCCTCACTGAAGTTCTATGATAGAGCTCTAAAGGACCAACCAATTTTGCCGGTAGAGGTATTTTCATATACCTACCAGGGATATTTTACATGTCACATTCGACATAAGGCTGGCGGCTTTACTTCCCATCCGAACAAAGTTGTTCTAAGAAATTTCTTCACTCAAGAAAAATCCGTTGACCTCAGATGGGTTTGAACCCACGAAAATTGGATTCTGAGGCGAGCATCTTACCCAAAGACCGCTGAGGTTAACCCTTGAGTTTTATTAAATATGTAATATATTTTGATTATTGTAAGTATGAAATAAATCAACGATATACAATTAAATATACATGAAAGGTGAAGCATGGAGGGTGAATATTTATAACTACGGAGCTCAACCATAACTTGAGTCATAATAAGTCATAGTGAGTATGATAAACAAATTAACACATATTTTGACGTGATGTTATAGAATATTATATTATATTTCTCCTCTGCCTTGGCTCTGTTAAATTTATTATAATTTTTAATGACAATATATGCTTTATATAAGATATTTCTGCCCATTTAAAAAATATGTAGGGGGTATGTTTGTTGGTTAGACTATAGCCCCAAAAGGAGGAACATGACTGACTTAAGTTTAGGAAATGATGTCCTATTTGACCAGAGTTAATGTCTATATGCTGGACACACACCATATTTAAATATAATACCTGATTGTCAGGATAAACTGGCGGGCATTGAAATTTTGACTCCAAATAGATAGACCCCACTTCCTGTACCTATACTCCATTCACGGTAGGAATTACTCTCTGGAAGGTCTTTTTTCCTACCAATATCATACTATATAATAGATTTCTAGTAGGAAAAAAGGCCTTTTAGAAAACAATTCCTATACTGAACAGACTTTAGTCAAAATTTACCCATGAACCACCCCTTCCCCTCTTTGTTTCCGAAACACCGCAAGCAGCAGACAACACCATCGCGCATAATGAAGCTAACCAACCAGGAATTATTTGAAATACTGGAACCCGCTTCACGCATGAAACATACATCATTATGCACCCCTATTGACCGTGTTCTGACCCGCCGTGCCTTCAAGCGTCCCGTGTTGGTTACCACGGCAACTAAAGAGGAGTTGTGTGATGGGCGGGTTGCGGGTCAGGAGAAAAATATTGTCACCGACCCGGGTACAAACAAACACTTTCTTGTCTGGTCGACAAGGTTATTAGTGTCGTCAACGTTTCACTGTTGTTTTTAAAACTCGTTTTGCTTTTGTGTTCGCTTCATAACTGAGAGCAAAATGTTAGTTGGTATATAAAAAAATTATGAGTAATATCCAGGTAAAAAATCGTATATGTCAGATTTATGGACTGTTTAGGTCATAGGGTTTATACAATCAAATTTTTATAGAAAGGGTCTTAATATGAGAGCTAGAAAAATTACTTGATCTACTTTCCTGTATAGATACATCAGGTTATGTAATTTATATCGGTCAAATTCGATATATGTTATCAACAAAACAAATAACAAAATATAATCATTGTTGACCCAAAATGTTTTTTTCTAAAGGAACCTGCCTATTAAAATTGGGCTGTAAAAAAGCTCATAGTAGTTTAATTTTTTTGGGTTGATTTTTGTGCTAATCTACACCTCAACTTAAAAAAAACTGCATTGGCTACTTCTTAAGACGTCAGGAACCCCGCAATGATAACAACCATTTATTCGCAGGCTTGCGTAAATTATAAATGGATGAAGATTTCGCTACTAAAAATGAATAGCTCATTTGCGATGGTAGTGTAGGTCAATGACAGCTACCAGAAGGTTCTTTATTGCAAACATTGGCCAGAAGTCGCTAATCTCAACTTATTCGTGAATAATTTAAATTTGCTTATTAAAACCATACTACCAATAAAAAGTGTTATCAAACGATTCTAATAATACTTCCAGCCAATGTTTTCAATACAGAGCCTTCTGTCACTTACCTACTCTCCCATCGTAGATGAGCTATATATACACACTTTGACATGGAGGTGAAGATCCTAACACTACACAGATGAACAGTACTTATTTCATAACTCTGATAGGGAAAGGACGAGGAAGGTAGTATCAGGAAGAAATGTACCAGTATTTCTTGAGAAAGGAAAAACACTCACATTACACCCAGGAGGCAGAGGACTGGGCGCATTCGCGGTCTAAGCTCACTACCAAAAGCAATGGACCTCTCGTAAGACAGAACACACAATAATAATAATAATAATAATAATCATATTCAGAAAATTGAAAAATGACACCTGGAAACGGGAATCGAACCCGGGATCTTTGACTTAGTTCGTCAATTCTCTAACCACTGAGCAATCCAGGAAACGTCCCGTGGCCAGGGTCATTCTTCACTCATATTTTAAGGCAGAGCCTATGATGGACGTGCGGAAATCGTCAGCTACAATTATGTTTTTTTTTTAAATATCACGAGCTATCAGATAACGCAGCCATCGGCGACTCGGTAGTGGCTTATTGCCAATTGTACAATTATTTTAATTGTAAGGGAATGAATACATATTAAGAGTAAATAGCCAGAGCTATATTAATGGTAATTACATCAGTTAGATATCATATTCTAAAAATATAAAAATGACACCTGGACACGGGAATTGAACACAGGACCTTTGGCTTAGTACGCCAATGCTCTAACCACTGAGCTATCATTTTTCAATTTTAAAAATATGATATCTAACTGATGTAATTATCATTAATATAGCTCTGGCTATTTACTCTAAATAATAATAATAATAATAATAATAATAATAATAATAATAATAATAATAATAATAATAATAAAAATAATAATAACAACAACACCTCTCATATTCTTGTCAACAGAGAACCAAACCAGACACGGATAAGTTTAGTTATCGTGTGAACCGATGCGAATCTCAATAGAATTTTTCAAATGACTTTAACATACACACACACACATATATATATATATATGAAAATTGTGTCTTAGGTTTAGTGGGACAGGCAATGTTCAGTTAAATTTTAAAAGACAATTTTCGTTTCCTCCAACAAAGCCATTTTAATCGTTCTAAGAGTCACAACAATATCGCACTGATAAAATATTTACATATTTACCATATTAATTTTAACATATAAACTTCTGATTAACTTTTTTACCGTAATCAATGACTCATTGAACTAAGAAAGCTGAAGAAATCCGTTTAAAAAAAAGTATTCCTGTTGTAATAACCTTTATAACATTCTTACAACAAAGAACAAAAGTCGTGGAATCTTTCTTGTCCGTTTCTTTTAATAGAAAATTTTACCACGCATCTGTCCTTGTCATTCAGAATTGGTATAAGAAATGAAGGGAAAAGGGGGAGGAAGAGGTTGGAAATCTGGGAGAGGAAAGAAGTATAGGTTAATTTAAACTACGCCTTTTGAATTAAGTTCCCCAATTGTTCGAGCGAATGTCTCCGGGAAGCGTATAGGCACCAAGAAGACTTGTGGGGTGGATATTTTCGTTGAGTGACGTCATCCACACGTAAACCAGTCTATATCTCCTTTTCGTAGCGAATTTTCGAAGAAATCTCGCTTGGTAGGGACCAATTTTCATAGAAAGGTTAATTTAGAAAACTACAAACATATTTATTTGCGATCCACATTGGTAACCTTTTACTATATTATTAGTGTGTTTATGTAGTTATTAATAATATCTATCAAAATTGACAGCTGTATTATATCATGATTTGACGTATGACTACGTAAAAATAGATCTAGTGATTTGTAAAGCTTTCAAATAAGGTTATTTCCTTAAAAAATGGATTGTAGGGTAGTTAAGGTAGTGGACTATTGACGCAAGAAATATTGGATCAGTTCAAGATTGAGGTACCTTAATTTTTCTTATTATGTTTTTGTGACTGCTTGATAGCTACTTGTGATTAAAATAGTTATCAAATATAAACTATCAGTATAAGTAGGAATAATTTTAAAAGTAACTGGCGTCGTGGTATAGTGGTCAGAGCTTCTGGCTGCTGACCAAGAGGTCTCGGGTTCGATTCCTATCCGTTACTGGGGGATTTTTCTTGAAAGGGGAATAATTACCACTGTCACCAGGATATGGTTAATTAATCTTAGGCTAGGTTAAATTATTCATTGGCTTCACACCCCCATATTCACTGTAACCATCATCTCGTGTCATCTCATTAGTTCATGGAAAGAGACACCACGGAAAGGATGTACGATTAGTACATTTGGACGTCCCCTTAGCAAAGGTAATTTAGTACTCGCTAATCTTTCCGCAAACTGAGCTACATATTGTTGTTAAAATTATTACTGTGTTAAAATTGATTGTCATTTGTCTGGGGATATGAGGCTGCACCAAACATTGTTGTGAAGAAATACCCCCAGTGCATCTGTAAGGAATTGAACATAAACCTACATAATTAAAGCTGTAACGCTTATTGTGTACATAACATACTTAACGCCCGTTATGTTTTCCAAGTACAACTTCCTGGTTTAACTCAAGGGTAAGTGACCCAGCCATTGCGTTTTCTGCCAGTAGTCCTATACTGTGATTTAAACTGCTTTAGGATCCGCGTGGTGGGTAGGCTTGGGAGCATGGTTGCCACATAGCGGGAGTTGGTGCGTTACTACTGTGCAAGCATACTCAGTGACTGTCAAGAAATCTGGCAACGTGCATCGGTTGCTATGACGACTACCCTTCACGGATTGGTCGAGCATGTGACGAGCCTCCACTCCCCACTCCGGCTACGCTGACCTCAATCATAAAGCAGTTTAAAACGCAGTATACAATCTCGACCAAACGATATAAGATAAAAGACAACGTGGTTGTTCGATCAGTGTGGCTCACGTGTTATGCTCGTTTGACCCCTCTATCACCAAACTCAACTCCCTGTCGGTTGCTATAGGCCATTCACGGTAGGATAGGTGGTATCTGACAGCTAGCAAACGTCACCATACATCCATTCACCAAACCATATGATGTGAAAGACCATTTATGTTAATTTGTTGTTACTTTTGGCAGTCACAACATTCACACAGACAAATAATTTGTTTTAAATTATTAGCGGTTTTTACATTATTGAAACACAAACATATGAAAACAGTCGTTTGGATGGTTTTTTTTTAGTCAAAGCAGCTTCTGTATGATCACTTAGAATATGCTTTTAAAACTAGAGTTTCTAGAATGCAGCGCGCTTTTCTGAAATCAAGATTGCGAACCAGCTGAAACAAGAATGGTTGAGGAAGTGATACAAAACGACTTCAGTTTTGTTCATGCACTGTTTACAAAAATAAAAACTTTTATTTTGAAATTAAAATTTTGTGTGTCTCTCTTTCTCTTTCTAAGCTATAAAAACATTTATTTATTTTCTTGGTCAATTTGAACAAGATAACAAGTGTGAATATAGTATTTTTTAATTTATTATTTCATGTACTATAATATTATCTCTTGTAGCCACATAGGTAAAATAGAAAATTCTTATGTTTTTTTTAAGTATGGTAAGTAAGGTCACTACTTTTCTTTGGGTTCCCGGTAGCCAACCCTAGCTACAGCACTACCGCGGCACCGTAGGGACTTACATGGTTGGGATGGACCCCGAGGGGTAAGGGTTAGAATGGGTGGTTCGTGGGGAGTGAGACTCAAGTGTTAGTCCAATAATATGTATTTATTAATCTATTCAGGTGACTAAACTACTACATAAGTAACCGGGTAAATCTCCCGTGACAAGGGAGCAGTCGCAATAGTGGGACTCGCAAACCTTCCTCTAGACCCACGATCGACCCTCCGGTGGGGCGAACCACCGGATCACATTTTATTCTGTCGTTAGTCAGTCGTTGCTAGATATCGACCCACATGCACACAGCATGGCTCCAAACACTCAACAAAAATCTTATTCTATCACCTAAACTTGCTGATCTCGATATTCCACTAGTCAGGAAGGTCCATCGGTCGCACCGGGCTCGCTCGTCAACAGGATGCAAGCTTTATGAGATATATGCTATTCTCAGCAGGATGGCAACCCAACACTCTTGACTTCCAAGGAAATGTACAAGCGTGGGTTAACCTCTTGCCAGAATAAGCCTTAAAATAATTATGCTCTTACAGTTTATTATTTCAATAAGTTACAAGAACGCCAATTATACAGCAGGCTAACCCTTAGGTAGGTATTATTAGAATAGTTTGATAACACTTTTATTGATAGTATAGTATTAGCCTATCCAGCACCTTAGATCATTCGGTAGCGTGTTTGTCTACTGAGTTATGGTTCCCGGGTTAGATTCCCAGCATGGTCGAAAAATTAATCATTGGTGAAATGTGGGCTTACACTTTCACAGTAATAAATTAACGACCGGGGACTGGATGTTGTTCCTGTCATAGACTTAAGTTAGATTATAAGGTATATGAAGCTACGACAGGCCTAGCGGAACTAGAAGAACTTATCTAAATAAATGCCCTTATTTTATGAAAAAGATATCAATTATGTCAGTTTTTTTTGTAAGACCATTTACAATTATAATGGAGGTGATATTTATGTATCTTTTCAGTGATTTTATTACGAATGTAAATTTATAGCAGCTTTTAGGCATTTATACTATCTATTATAAGTGACTGCTGCTGATCTCATGGCTTTAAATGAAAGTAGATCTAATAATACTTTCTATTTGTCATGGATATCCATTTGTAATAAAAATGGGCTATATGTACCATCACACAAACACACACACGTACGCGCACGCACAAATATATAAATACATTTATATGTACCACTAGTTTACCTTGAATGGTATTAAGCTCACGTTGATTAATTCCACTATGGCGTAGCTTATAAGATAGATGAAAGTTAGAATGTTTTCTAAAATGCTTTATAAGATAGAGCGAAAATGTGTCAGTCAAAGTAGTACTGCCACCTTTCTGGTTAAAGTGGGCTGCACATAAAGTAAAAGTCTTATATGTGTCTAAAATTTAAACTGAAATCTTAATTCTTTGGCTTGGAAAATTTTATTTTTCAACATTAGTAATTTTATTCAATAAAAGAGAACGAAATGATCGCAAACAAAGCGTTTTTAACGTTAATCGAGAACCGTCAATAGTAAATGCCAACCACCCTCAAATCCAATTTGAATTCTCTTCAATTAGACTGAAAGGCCGGCAAGAAAAATGATTCTATTCAGTCACTCCAAGGAAACACTATACAAGTCACGTTTACAATAAAAATACCTTACAACCCTTTTAAAAATAAAAAAATAAACTATTTTCCTTTACGATAATCTGTGATTGCTTAAGATCTAATGGACTTTCAAGTCAACCGACCATTTTATAAAATTAGAGAAGGCCAATCAAATACTATGTAAAGCCACAAACATTAAAAAAAAATTATAATTAGATTTTAGCGATGTAACTTTATTTAAAAGTATCAGTAGCTAATTTAAGTTAATTTTACTAATCAAAACACTTTAAAATTAAAATTAAATATTTTATAAGGTAGATATAGATATAAATATAGGTAAAATGTCTCTACGAAACTTAGTCCAAGAAAATCGAAACTAATTATTTTAAACATTTCAATTTCAATTTCAATTTTTCAATAATTTATTCAGCAAGTTTTGTTTGAAGTTTATTAACAACCAATGAACTTTGTTTTTACAAAATTGGTGTACTTTTGGGATAAAACAGCTATAAAAATTGAGATTTGCATATCACATGACATGACATATGAATATGTGAAAGTAAATTTAGGTTATCTTTGGAAGAAGGTACAGGAAATGTGAATAGAAACAAGTAAAAGTGATTAACACGATATGGCGTTTACAATGAAAGGAAGAATACAGTTCACACTTTACATGCTGCCATTAGACAAAGAGGTAATGGCTGCCTCTTGAAGAGTATCGATCATTACCGCTCAGTCTCTGACCTAGGTTTCATTCTATCGGAACTCACCAGGAAGGAGTTTGAAACTCACAACGCAACTTCTAAATGAGAGAACCAAAAAACTCAAAAGGGAGAAGTTATAGAACATGTAACATGGTTTTCTCTTTTAGGAAGTTTCGTTGTGCGTTTCACACTCCCTCCTGATGAGTTCCGATAGGATGAAACCTTGGTTGAGGGATTGGCGGTAACGATCGATTTTCTTCATGGGGCAGCAATTACCTCTTTGTCCAGTGGCAGCAATGTAAAGTGTGTAATCTGTTCTTTTCATTGTAAAAGTCATTTGTGTTCGTTCCCTTTCATACGTTTCTATCCACCTTTCCGGTGCCTTCTTCCAAATATAACAAAATATCTCAAAAGGTGACAAGAGGTTTTCCTGAAAATAAATCTAGTAAATCTTTAGCTTTTAGATTTGAGTATTTCTAATGAAATTGAACTGTACACACTTATTGCTAGAATCTTCCTCCAAAGATTTCCCTGAAACATACATTAAAAAATATTTATCTTTTTCTCACATCACGTCTACTACCCAATATGCTAGTGGGGTAGGGATGAGTAGTGTAAAATATAAGATGAAATGTATCTGAAATTAAATGGTGGGGGGAGGTTTTTTTTAAAAAGAAAAACTGCCCTCAATACACCAAACGGGCTTCGAGCCATGGGCTACCCTAAGGGGACGGCCAGACTGGGCGAGCGACTAAAATATAAAATAGAACACATTGGTTGTAATGAGAGGTGGACAGACTGGAGCGAGCGAACGAGCGACTGAGCGCACGCGCTTGAAAGATAGAAATTGTTCTATCTTTCAAGCGCGCACGCTCGACCCGGTACAGTCTAGTTTACAGGCGCTAGGCAATATTATTGTATGTTGGTTCATTGAGTGCTAGGAAAACTTCTCATTTTGACATTTTTACTATTATCGATAGGTTTAGCACACTTGCTACTAACGGCCTAATTTAATTGGTAAGATCATGAACTATATAAATATATATATATATAT
>CABFWB010002379.1:71264-110872 GCA_902151455.1 Timema bartmani
GCGATATGACAGTAGGATATGATACAAGTGTAGACCCGGCTTTAGACAATATCATCATTCCCACTAATCCTGATCTCAACAGCGATATGACGATAGGATGTGATACAAGTGTAGACCCGGCTTTAGACAATATCGTCATTCCCTCTAATCCTGATCTCAACAGCGATATGACGATAGGATATGATACAAGTGTAGACCCGGCTTTAGACTCACGACGCACAAGGTTGCGGTCGAAGAGGGAGAAGGGGACTTATATTAATACTTAGCACCTCGTCTTACTACCCGTTTGGGCTACACGCTTAAGTACTAATTACGCTAATGGGATAGGAATTGGGAAGGTTGAATATAGAGGAAGTCAATCCACATTTGCGTGGAGGGAGAGTGGAAAACCATTTAGGAAAAACCACTCCAGTTCACCCAAGTGAGATTCGAACCTAGATCTCCCCGTCTTCGGAAGTCTAGCTCAACCCTAAACTTGCGCGTTAGCTAACTATGCCACAAAGACGGGTAAGGGGACTTTGAGAGTCGACTGAGTGCACTACGGGTGTTTTACAACATGATTTATTATTGCGGTTTTATCATTCTCTTCCTAATTTTATCTCTTAGATTGTGCGGGTAATAACCTTGAGCTAAGCGTACTAATTAGGAAAATGGACGATTCCTCTGGTTAAATTCTTCCCATTTTCTGCCTCGTAAGATCAGTATTTTTTGTACATTTCGAAAGTCAAATTTAAGAATATTACTTCATCGATATAAGCCCAGAACATTTTCAGGAAGCTTCCTTTCATATAGAATATTTGTTCCCTTTTTTCACTCAGAAAAAAAATCCTAAATGTTTGATAGTTAAAAATATCCCTTATGCTCAAAAGTTGACAGTTATTATTTATGTCACATAGTCTAATGAAGGTATATCCATTTTGCAGCCCGTGGACCTTTTTATCCAACTTACAAAGTGACACGATTTATATTTTTACTAACGTTAAATGAATACCTTTGTTCGGGATTGTGTAATTTGGAAATTGACCATTATTTGGTGAAATCTTGCAAGTGAGGTTGGTGCACATAATTTTTGATCTTTACTCATCAGAGATCAATTCCCAAAAAACTGTTAGGTCTACATCCCATATATTTATAAAACTTGGTAGCACATTCTTGTTAACAGTGGTTTTCTATTGTGAAGAGGAACTAACAACAGATACATCGTCAATAAACTCGACTTCAACACGTTATTTAAAACCTAACTCTCACACCACCACTTAAAAACAAATTTCATGTTTCTGGGAGAGAACTAAAAAGTAAACCCTAACCTTTTAATATAAAATCTTCTTTTTGTAATTATAATGATGATGAAAAAAAACCCCTGGATTTCTTTAATTTAAGGTGAGGACAATATTAATGTTTTTGAAATGAGGATCCACATTTATTTTATAGTTTCACGGTGGCTCTTATTATCAGATGAGTTTACACGTATCGTGGATGTCCGGGGACAAGAAAGTCTCTTGGACGGGTCTATCGGGGATAGTTTTCCATCGGTCATGCATGGTTCCCCCTTCCATCTCACACCAATGTAGGTTTACGTCTCTAAACATTCTTTATCATTCCTATATCTTAGATTAAGATTGTTCAAGTGTAACTTTTCTACTCTATTGCCATGTAACTTTTCTTGTTACTTTATTGGAGTAGTTGGTTAACTTGATTCTGATTTCACTTTTAACTTGTAACTTGTTGGTTTTGGAAGCGTGAAACATATTAACAACCAGAAGAAAGTCTTAAATTATTTAGTAACATTTGAAAGCTCTGTTGTTCAAGTGAATAACGACACATCCTGAGTCACACTACACCAACTTAAACCTCATTTGTCCAAAAAAGGTGAATGATACTGGATCGTGCGTCCAAATTGAACTCATAGAACCTCGCTCATATAGAACTGAGTCCTAGCGGATACTCGATGCGAGTTGAACTGACGTCCCACCGCGCGGAGGCCAGAGAGGAAGGCGACCGACCTGCCCTCTAGCGCCACACACGACAAGCACACAGCTCAACAGCGTGGGTGATACGTAGAGTGTGACGTCACACTCTACACAAGGGCGTTTTGAAATAATTTTAACACTTAATTTTTTTATTTTTTTGGAAACTCATTTATACTGAGTACTGACTAACAAATTTATGTTTTAAAATAAACAAGAGTTTCTGTAATATTTAATTGCTTTGTACAAATGTTTGAGGATGTATTTGTAAAGATTCAATATACTTCATAAAATACGTCAAAAGTGTTTTCATAACAATGAAAATGTTAAGGAAGACCCTAAGAAATACTTCTTTTGGAACATAAGTTTGTTAATCAAGAGAGTACAAAAATGGTTTACCAACAAAACCATAAAATATTGGTAAACACCAGCTTGAACAGCCTTAAGCTAGCCCTTTCCATGATGCCATATGCCTTCTTACTATGTTTTTTATAGCACTGTGTCTCACTACTTGTTCAATTTATATGCATATGTATTAATTAAGATTCTTAGTTGGGGATGAAGAAAGTTGATTTTAGATTAAGTGTACCTGCATTTGTAGGAAGGGAGATTGGAAAACAATTTTCAGAAAACTACCCTCAGTACACTCGATGGGGTTTCAAACCCTGACCTTCCTGTCATTAACAGTCTAGTCTAACACGAGAGTGACGCCTTAGACCATGTGGTCACAGAAGTAAGTACAATTATGTTAAACGTTCCAGTAAAAATTAAACATTATTCGTGCTCTATTCCAATGACCCCGCATACGTTAGCAGGTTTGGTCGAACGAAAAGTGTGACTGACCTTTACTCGCTCTACTGGGGGTTCAATTTCGACTGAGGGTACTAAAGGGAGTAAAAGGGGTAAACGATATTTGGTTCCAAAACCTGTCTTCCCAATTATACTGGTTCAGGTTTAATTTTACCGTCCTCCAAGTCTTAGTATCAGTGTGGGGCGTCCACACATTTATTAGGAGAGGGATGAGGAAGGTAGAATCTTACCCACACTTGCACAGAAGAAGAGTTGACACAATTATGGTGGAGGAGAGGGGGTAATCACTTTATTACACCTAGAAGGGACTCTAAGCCCCATTTATTCGTCATTGGTAAATAAGAAAGTATGAGATTGGCACCTTTGTCCACGTTTTGGGTCTGATGATTGAGTTAATTACCAAAAATGTTACTTCTCCAGCTATTTTATGTTAGAAAAGTCACTGATAGTCATTTCTGGCACTAAGGTTTTCCCCGATCCTTCCTCCCAATCCTCAGTCCCAAGTATGCATACTTTCAAAGTTATCCGAGCGCATGATAATACTTTATGGACCCTGAAGAGTTCGCTTCCTTTTGGATATTTTTGAAAAAAAAAAAAAACCGGGAGAAGATGGTGGAAGGATTGTGGACGCTAAAAAAAGAAATTTCTTTGTAGAAACAGTGATGGATGGATTACAGCTGACATTTTAGACTTGCTTGACTATTTTTTTTTTTCATCCTTTCATTCTTTTTCTTTAATATCNGAAGGTATGATAGGGGGTGAATAAGAGGAAGGGTGGAAGGTATGATAGGGGGTGAATAAGAGGAAGGGTGGAAGGTATGATAGGGGGTGAATAAGAGGAAGGGTGGAAGGTATGATAGGGGGTGAATAAGAGGAAGGGTGGAAGGTATGATAGGGGGTGAATAAGAGGAAGGGTGGAAGGTATGATAGGGGGTGAATAAGAGGAAGGGTGGAAGGTATGATAGGGGGTGAATAAGAGGAAGGGTGGAAGGTATGATAGGGGGTGAATAAGAGGAAGGGTGGAAGGTATGATAGGGGGTGAATAAGAGGAAGGGTGGAAGGTATGATAGGGGGTGAATAAGAGGAAGGGTGGAAGGTATGATAGGGGGTGAATAAGAGGAAGGGTGGAAGGTATGATAGGGGGTGAATAAGAGGAAGGGTGGAAGGTATGATAGGGGGTGAATAAGAGGAAGGGTGGAAGGTATGATAGGGGGTGAATAAGAGGAAGGGTGGAAGGTATGATAGGGGGTGAATAAGAGGAAGGGTGGAAGGTATGATAGGGGGTGAATAAGAGGAAGGGTGGAAGGTATGATAGGGGGTGAATAAGAGGAAGGGTGGAAGGTATGATAGGGGGTGAATAAGAGGAAGGGTGGAAGGTATGATAGGGGGTGAATAAGAGGAAGGGTGGAAGGTATGATAGGGGGTGAATAAGAGGAAGGGTGGAAGGTATGATAGGGGGTGAATAAGAGGAAGGGTGGAAGGTATGATAGGGGGTGAATAAGAGGAAGGGTGGAAGGTATGATAGGGGGTGAATAAGAGGAAGGGTGGAAGGTATGATAGGGGGTGAATAAGAGGAAGGGTGGAAGGTATGATAGGGGGTGAATAAGAGGAAGGGTGGAAGGTATGATAGGGGGTGAATAAGAGGAAGGGTGGAAGGTATGATAGGGGGTGAATAAGAGGAAGGGTGGAAGGTATGATAGGGGGTGAATAAGAGGAAGGGTGGAAGGTATGATAGGGGGTGAATAAGAGGAAGGGTGGAAGGTATGATAGGGGGTGAATAAGAGGAAGGGTGGAAGGTATGATAGGGGGTGAATAAGAGGAAGGGTGGAAGGTATGATAGGGGGTGAATAAGAGGAAGGGTGGAAGGTATGATAGGGGGTGAATAAGAGGAAGGGTGGAAGGTATGATAGGGGGTGAATAAGAGGAAGGGTGGAAGGTATGATAGGGGGTGAATAAGAGGAAGGGTGGAAGGTATGATAGGGGGTGAATAAGAGGAAGGGTGGAAGGTATGATAGGGGGTGAATAAGAGGAAGGGGGGAAGGTATGATAGGGGGTGAATAGTGTGGAGAAAAGGGGTGGGATGAGTATCTACTTAGAGGTCTGGTGAGGAGAAAGACAAGATTATTCTTGAATGTTACGTTTCTCTACTACACTGTTGGGGGCTGATTATAAAATTAATCAGTACTCCATAATGTCAAATTTTATATTAGGGGTGCCTTATTTTATGGTAATTTCCTGGTTATTTGACACGAAAAAAAACTTCCGTTTGTATAGACGATAATGTGTGAACGCTAAACATTACCTACATTTTATGTGAATTTAAAGCGGAGAGCTCTTTACATCTAGACATTTTGAATTTGCAATTTGAAAATGTCACTTTGAATAAAGATAACAATCTAAAATAAATGGTACGAGACATTCGAACAAACTTTCTCATATTGTGTATTATAGCTTCCAAGAAAATTTTCAAATTAAGTTTTAAGTAAGCTACAAGTTTTACTCATAAAAACAAACACATCATCTTGTTAATCACATTAATCACTCTTTATATATTAATTTTAAGCCAAATTTTTCAGAAACATTTAACAAAATTCAAATTTTCAAAAATAAATTATGTATTAACTACTCTAAAATTATTTATTTGTAACGATTAAAACGCCTTCTTATTTATAATGAAAAACTATTCACAAATTCACATTTTGAATTCAATATTCACATCAAAAGGTTAAAATTGGTCAAAGTCTCGAGACAAATTTTTTCCACGAAATAAATTCTTTCTCTTAATATGAGATGGTAAAAAAACAACATTACATAAAGCTAAAAATCTAATATTTATATTTAGGTACTTTCATGGTGTCTTACTACTCATCTGGTTGGTCCAAGAGCTTACACTAATGGAATAGGGATAAGGAGATTCAAATTTACGGGAAATGTAACTACATTTTCATGGAGAGTACGTGTAAAACTATTTATAAGGAATGTCCCTCTGTGAATCCGGTTGGGATTTGATCTCAGATCTTCTCGACACAGGTGAACCAGTCTATTGTGAGACCAGAGACGTAGTTAATCTAAACATTCGTTGGAAAGGGATCCTCTTTTATTTAAAGCGTGCGAAAGTTTGTGGCGGACTGCAAATATTATTATGCTTTCTTTATCAGGTAATTTTACGCTGATTAGTTATATTAGAGAATGCATTTCAATGGGTATACTGTTGCGAGAAATAAATGTAGGCGAAGAAGGAAATTCCAATTTGCATAGCATTATTGACAGATATAAAAATTAATATATAAACTTTCACGTATTCAAACATCAAATCATGCAATTTACAGCTCTCACTTTTGATCATATATTATTTTACTAACACTTATAGAATAACATGGTTAATATAGTAATACTGGCTTCTAGGCCTGTCTATGATTGAAATATATATTATAGGCTCCTTGCTTTAGAAGTGCAAATAACATGTCTAGGAATTAAAATGATTAAATAAATCACGTTTTATTTTTTTGGAATTTTTACTTTTTATCAGTTTTCGGGTTTGAAGTATCTACGTACCTCTTGAGTGGTTACTCTACAATTTCACTAAATTTCAGCTTCCTAGCTCATTGAGAAGTACTAAAAAATCTATGAAGAGTTAGCTATACATTCATGCAAACATACATACACCGTTACTGTGGATTTACACGTTCACTGAAAAACTAGCTCAGAACAGAAACGTTGTCACGCGACAAGCTCTAAGTCATTCACAAGATTTCCACCTCATCGTCGCGGGCTTGTTCTGCTGAAGTTCAACTTATCTCTATATTTACGAACGTCAAGCAGGTATAATCTTGTTTGATCTTGTTGAAGAGTTTCGAATTTTGTCCTGGAGTAATGAGGATGGTATTTTATAAATGGCCTCTCCTCTTTTTCCACGCAATTTTTTTTACATTTCCTCCCAATTTCTGCCCTACTCATACCCACTCAATTAGTTTGGTTACATTTGGATAGCTCAAATAAGAAGAAATATGCGAATAATGGAACTTAATATAATTTAATATGTGACTGGTTTGTGTGGTTAAATGGAGTATAGAACCGATAACCAATCACCGAAATAATTAAAATCGGCACCAAAAAGAGTAATGTTTTGAAAATGACCCATCACTGTTAAATGGTTTCATTTAACACACACACACAAAAAAAAAGTTAAAGTAAACCACTTACCAATTTCAGTACAACTACTGATGTAAAAACTTCCAAAACGTAAATGCGTTTAAAATATAATACCCCACTCATGGCCTTTCAATAAGTAAGAAATAAAAATGGGGGGTGGGTGGTGGGTGGTGGGGGGTTATTGACATCATAACGTTAATTTTCCAAGGGAAGTTCAAATAGAATGCAGCTTCGTTGCTTTAGCTCTATTTTATGGGCAGAATTTGTATTTCACAACCAATATTTGCTTTTACACGAGTCTACTCATACACTACAAATAGTATACTTTATTTACTGATGGCTTATTTACCTTACTGAACTATTTACTTTTGATTTATCATACAGAAATTGAGAAGTTTAAATTATCGTTGTGAGCATTTTGGTCAGTAAATTGTCATTAAATTATAAACTAAACAAACGACCACAAGAATACAGTAAGATTTATGTGCGGCTTATATTCACCAACGTGTGTTAACTTTTTATATAAATGTTTTATTAGATTTTCTATGTCTTTATTATTGCTCCACACATGAAACAATATATATTTGTTTGTTTAAGTTTATAATTTATTGGCTGCAAATGGTGACTAATTAGTGACTAATATAAAAGAGAGCACATGCTAATAGTGAAGAATAACATTAATCTTATGTAATATTACATCATATTAAGGTTGTAAAATGTTAAGTGTTGGCAAAGTTAAAAGAAAAATATATTTGTATATATCTTGAAAATCTTTGGTTTTATTAAAATATATTTCAAGTAAAAGATGTTTATTATAAATAGATCAACATTTATGCAATGATAAGTAATTTCATATCTCAAAGACTTACGGAGATAAAATAAAAAATAAAAATAAAAATTAACGCATCAGACCGGAACCCTTAAAGTCATTTTGACGAAAAGTTAAGACTAGCCATTTGGTTTGTAATATTAATCAAAGATTAGAAATTAAATCTAATCAAAATCGTTGAAGCCGGTTTTGATAAAATAAATTTTTTCTCCTTCCACCCTTAAGGAAACTACCCTTAGTTTTAGGGTTGGATATCCATGAAAATCCTATATACCAAGTTTTAGCCCGATTGGTAAAATAGTTTTGCCTCTAGTTGGAGGTACAGACAGACAGATAGATAGACAGCCGAAAATTCAAAAAACACTTTTTCGGGTTGGGAGGGTCACGAAACGTCGAGATTCATAAAAATCTCGAGTTCGATTTCACGCTGTCGGGACATCCTGTTCCACCGCGACTCACGTTGCCGGGAAACTCCAGCCGACATTTTTCCTACCCCTTCCCACAAGTGTCTGAGCACAACGTCACCCAGAGACAACACTTTGTCGAGACATCAACCAGTTATCCCCGAAGACGCAAAAGAGGGATATTAAATCATAGAAGGATAAACATTTTAGCTTTTAACTAATTTAGTTTAATATTATGAAGGTAAAGTGTATGGCTCAAAAGGAAGGGTTAGGCCATGTAAGACGTGGCTAAATGTCGTAGATGAATGTGTGAAAAAGCGAAACGTTAAGAGTTTTAAGAATAAAAGAGCATGTATTACTCGGTGTATGGATGTTGTTGAAGTGAAGGGAGTATGCAAGGATAGGGAAGTGTGGAGAATGTTAGTAAGGATGGATTAAGTACGGAGTTGTTTTTTGAGCTATATTCATATGTTCCTGCTTACCCCGTAGGGGAATGACGTGATTATGTATGTATGTATGTATGTATGTATGTATGTATGTATGTATGTATGTATGTATGTATGTATGTATGTATGTGTATTAAATATTGATTAAAAATATGTATGTTTAATAAAAAGTGATTTACTGATTTATATTTTGAAACAAATATATCTTTTCTTACGGCATTTCAGACAGGCACTTAAAACTCAAACTATACTAAACGTTAACTTCTATTCTTAACTAATAAGGAAGTTATATTAACAAAATAACTTCCCTATTGGTAATAACCTCACAGTTTGCATAAATAATTTTCCGGAGACAAAAGCGAGATGAGTGAGCAATAAAGCGTATAACTTCAATAATTGGGTTTCTTGCAGCGTTATAAGCAAGGATGAACCACAAATTATACTGTCAGAGATTTTGTCTACGCTAGTCCTTTCAATAAATAAACACTGACGTGCAGCAAACAACTCAATTCCTACGCCTTTAATTGCTTTTGGTTCGTCGCGAGGCAAATGCTCAAGAAACAGTCTAATTGGTCATTACAATATCTGGGATGGATTGGTAAGAGCAATTCCAGGAGATGTAACAATTTGCATGCCGGATTCCTCAACGCAGAATCACATAAAGTGCTTACAAAAATAAAGTTATAATAGTCAATTCCATAGTGGAATTGTGGTAGAAAGATAGTTAACTGTCATTTAAAAAACTACTAAATTAAGTATTGTATATTCATACATAAAATAATGTTCTGCAACAATTTATTTTGATTGAAATTATAGCTATAGATTAAACAGTAAATGTTTCAATTAAAACAAATATGAAAAATGACACCCGGAGCACCGCTGAGATATCCAGGAATCGTCCAAGTTTCAGAGTCAAATCTCACTCTTAAGTCAAGAGTCTACGATGGACGTGTGAGTTCCTCATATCCTAAAGCTATGATTGAAAGAACATACCCTGAATCAACGGTGGCTGTGATTCAATGCTAGCTCTAGGAGTCGATCAATCCCCCACGTCCTTCACAAACTCCGCCTTAGACTATTAGTGAAGAATGACCCTAATTACTCAGAGGTAGGATATTATAACGCTAAGTCCAAGATTCTGAGCTCAATTTCCGTGTATAGGTGACATTTTCCAACCATATTTAATTCAATTTAAATATATTTACAAATACGGCTGTACCTATAACTAAAATTTGTTCATAATATAGTTCACAAACAATATAGGTACATTTAACTAATATTAAGAAAATAAAATATTTTCCATATTATCTGATCCTACCTCACCAATCCACTAGACGTATATACCAGAGTCTCGGTTTAATAGTTTGCACCCCTGTCTTCTGATATAAAGGTCTCGGGTTTGTTCCTATGGTCACCATGATCTGGTTAATTAGACTTAGGCTAGGTTTAAGACTCTCAATGGCCCACACCTTCATAATCACTATCGTAACATCATCTCATTGCGGCTATGACGTGTAGACAACCTCTAGAGTACACCCTGGGCATGGCTACACGTCTCAACACACAGTGACCGAGATATATATACCTCGTCATCTCCCACGGTCAAATATTACATTCGTTAGGGAAAAACTCTTTATTTATTTATTTAACTGCTTCGTACTACTCTCCTGGTTTATACGCATTTTAATTACACTAAGTAGGTAGGAGCTAGATAAATATTTTAGAGCAGATGTACTCGAATTTATGAGAAGGGATAGTGAGAAACCATTTAAATAAAACCACTTACTTTTATAGCATACAGGTTTTGACCATTTTTAGTGGTTTCGATTAGTAAGCATTTCTAAAATATATTGGTAAGGCTATCCTGATGAATATAAATTTAGGTACATAACAAATTAAGGGATATTTACATAGATCAAAAATATGTAAAAATATAATTTGTTCGAAAACCACCTATAAAGTTTGATCAAATTTCGTTCACATTTAGAAAGCCATCAAATTTGAGCAGGCCTACTATAGGTATATATTTATTATATAAATATCGTAATAGGAATGTTGTTTTTTACAGTAATAAAAGTTATTAAAGCTACTTTTATAGGTTCATACTTCAAATCGTAAGCTATGCTACTATATCTTTTGACAGATAGTATTAATTCCAACATAGTAATAAAAATAATATTCTTATATTTTGCTAACACTGAAAGTAAATTTATGTCACATATGCTCTAAACCTAACAAAATAATATTTATTAAGCCAGTCTCATTTAAAAAATAAATACACCGCTAATTAGAACCCCTCCAGACTTCAACCTCCTTGAACCCCAGCGTGCTTATAGATACATGTTTTTTAATATTTTCATCCAATAGCTAAAGGCCTGAATAATACTTTTTGCCAATACCTGTTCCTATTACTCCTGAAGCTAGGCCACGGTTAGTTTCTAACTACAGAATACTCCTAAAGCTAATACACCAGGCATGGAACAGCATCAAGTCCTAGCATCAAATTTAGCTGATTACAGCTTGGGCCAAAATTGATTAATGCTTTTATCTAGTGGAACTAATATTAAAAGATAACTTTAGAAAATATACAAATAAATATAAAGTTCAGTCAACACTTAATGATGCAGATGTACTACTATGACTATTCCTGTTTTAACAGCATTATTACTATCTCTAAAAAATCTAGAGGTAAATGGTTTACATTATTAATAGGGTTATAGTAGTTCTAGAAATTTGTGTAATTTTCTGGCACAGTCCTTTGTAAGGTGACCCTTGTATTAACCAAATCACACTTTTTATATCAAAAGGATCTGAATATAGCAACAAATTAAATTTAAATATGTTGTTTAACTTTTGTATACACTATATTCAGGCTATATAAAAGGCCCTTAAATATATATATAAATATAAATACAGATGAATATATATATATATATATATATGGAATATTGTGTTACAGGGAGATTAAAAATTATGTTCAAACATGTAAAAGAGGATTTCAAAATGATGTTCATATATCAAGGACTTCTGAAATTATAATGAAATGTGTATAATTTATAAGGGTTTCTTAAACTATGGAGAACTATGTTATTTGGTGTAGAAGGGATCTTTAAAATTATATTCAAAAAGAAAATTACAAATAGTTGATCTATTGGACCAATTTTGAAGAGAGGAAGAACCATAAATAAACTATGAATTGGAAATAAAATATTTAAAAGTTTGCTTAAGGTATTATATTACTTTTAAAACTATTATAAATTGTAATATTGTGATAAAAGATTAAAGTGCGCCAATTACTTTAAGTATGAAATCAATTTATAGGTTATGTGAACAAAATTTTCTAACAATAATTAGACTCAAAGAGAGTAAAACTAAATATTGAATTTGTTAAAAATATAACTTACTGTCTCAAACTGAGAAACACTTGGTTTATGTAATACGAGGAAAGGGATTTAATTAATTGTGATTATGGAGTATACAAATTTTTCTTATAGAAAACTGTGTCAATTCATTACAAGCAAATTTAAATTATTTCAAATTAACTGGCAAACCATAATTAACAGACTGAGTCCTTTACTGTGTCCCCAATGACGAGGGGTAAAATTAATATAAACTATTAAAACACATTTTTTATCTCATTTTTCGACAAAACTTATTATATTTTGAACTAAAATTTAAAATATGTTATAGTCTATATATATATATATATATACATAATATAGATATAAAAACCAAAAACCATTATTTTTAATTAAAAAAATTATAGAGATGTATTTTATGGAAAATTTATTCAAGGTTTTATTATTACATTTTTANTATATATATATATATATATGGTTTTCAACAAAGTTTCTTAGGAAGAAGTTTATAGATTCTTTATAATTAAATATCCCAATGAAAAAAATGAAACAAAAAACCTTAACACGAAATTGTTTCCACCCAAAGTTTTAATTTTTCGTTATTCCACGAAGAAGATATCTTCCCTAGTAGGAAATACGTCATCCCTCACCATGGGACTCATGAAGGTCTTACCAGAGGGTGAGGGTGGTTGTTGCAGAAGTAGAGGTGTGTGAACGAAGGGCCCGTCAGGGTGTCATAAAGGAAGGATGCCATGTTGGTAACAGGAGGGGTTGGCATCACTACTCCATAAGTGGGGGGGTGGAGAACTGTATACAACCGTCAAGTAAAACTCTTTAACGATGAGCCGTATTCCACCGGCAGGGACCAAGTAAACGGAGAGGGGAGGAAGTTTGGAACTTGAAAAATGTTGGCAAACCTATCTCCAAGAGCAAAGTAAGAATATTAATTAAAGTCGAACTCACATTTAGTAGAATTCTCGGGAACTAGCATATTATTTTTGTTTAAAAAAAAAAGCTTTACAAATGTTGGTTTATTAGGAGAAAAACATATTTAAAAAAAATGACCAACCATTATCACTTATCCTATTTTACTCCATGTTCTCCATCTTACTACCCATACCAGCTATTATATACACTTATGGGGTAAGAATGAGGAAGGGATCATTGAGAGGAAGTATACCACCATTTGCGTGGACGGAAAGTGAGAAGCCACTTATAAAACATCAGCGTATATCCAGCAGGGATTATAGCCCCGAGTTTACCCGGTAAGTTAGACTGAAACCTTGATCCATATACCCACAAATAAGAGTTTCGCTTACCTACTGTTGACAGTGAACATCTTTAAGTACCAATCCACTCGATCAATTTTTTATAAACAAAGTTCTTGGTGGTTTGCATACTTAATTACAATGCCATATTTATATATTTTCTCTGTCATAATTAACAACTAATCTCTTTTTCTTCATTCTTATTGCCTGTTTATGAGTTTGTCTTTGGTTTTAAAATACTACATAAGCCTAAAAAATATACCAAAATTCGAATACATCAACTATCTAAGATGTTAAGTATTAATGGGTTGATACTTACTATATATGGTGGGCAAGTTATAATTTAGTCAGGGGCCTACTCATTAAATTTACCTTAAATAAGTGTGTGGGTTTCAAAACTATTAACATATTTAAATAATGTGTAATTTTAAAGTATGTGTTAGTTTTGTTTTGTTAAGACTGAACGTAGTTTCCAATACAATACTTGTTAAATATGAAATTGTACTTGTCTATATATGTATAATATTTTTAATGTGATTAGCATTGCCGAAAGCTAAAACTCTTTGAATAAGAGTGTTTTTTGAGATCTAAGTGTTATTATATTTTCAAGTGCCTGTATACCTGTACGGTTTTAGGTATCCATCTTGCAATATACTCAATCAGTCAACTTAGGGAATGTAAATGGAGTGTTTAATCAGGTCTTCTTTCAGCTGGTATAGTTCAAAATATCCTTATGAAGAAAAGCTCTTTTTGCTTCCTTCTAGAGCGAACACTCAATACAAACACGTTTAATTCCCTTAAATAGTACTTTTTCCACTCATCCCCCACGTTAAAATGGGTACATTTTTTCTTAATTATAGCTTACTCACCAGTACACAGTTATTAAAATTAAATGTATATAGCTCAGGTGGATAATAGGCCTAGAATGAGGCGTGAAATAAGTATTTCAAAAACATTCGCCCTTAAATTCAAATTCATATCTATAAAATATATTATATTTACAATTTATTAAGTGTTCAGTCTTTCGATAGGTACGCGGCCTCGTCCAAATCTACTCTTCCGGCATTTTCCATGAGCAGACTGAGACTGATATATATATATATAACAATTTGTATGAACAAATCCTAATATTTTGAACTATATTCACTTTTTTGTTCTATTAATAACTGCTTTGTTTTAATTGAATTTATATATCAAAATAATGAGTAAGAAAATATAATAAAAGCTGTTTCACACTAATTCTAGAACTCTAGAGGTGTGTCGGTAAGGAGGGTTAAAAAGGAGATGTTGGAACCAAATGGAGAATATTGGTAAATCCTTGGAGGGCGCGAGATAAACGGAAAGGGGTGAGAAGGGCACAGGAACTAGCATCTTAAAACCACATGGTAAAATGGAAATCACATGATAAGGAAAGCTACAGAAAAATTTTCATTGAAAGGACCTTTTAGAGAATACAAACATATTTTTGCTACCAAAATGAATAAAGTTTTACTAATTTTTAATGTTATTTCATTTGTATTGATTACATAATCAGTAAAGCTCCAAATCATATGACTTAACGTATGAATTCATTAAAACTTTTTTGTACCACGTCGTACTACCCGTTCGGATTGTACGCATATGACTTAATTTAGCTAATGTGCTAGGTATGAGGAAAGCTAAATTTAGAAGAAATGTACCGACATTTTCGTGAAGGGAAATTGGAAAACTATTTTGAGAAAACCACCCTCAGTACACCCCCACAGGGATTTGAACCCCGATCTTCCCATCATCGGCAGTGATACCTTATATGAGATGCCTGACGCGGGGGACGAGAACGTGATGCCTTAGACCATGTAGCCACCGAAGTGGGTTACGTGAAAGTATATTTACTGAATTTCCTATAAATGTCCAATAAAGCTCTTTACAAGAAAATTTGACTGTTCACCTATACGTTTGAGGGAGAAGGATACGAATCTCCGAAGAAGGAATGAGGAGGGAATTTTTTCCTTCCTGACTATGGGATTGTTCTTGGATGGGCTCTAGGGCGTCTACGAGGAGGGGAAACAGGGGTTTAAAGATGGAGGAATTCTCACAGGAGACACTTAAGCCCTTACACAAGGAAGGAAGGCAAGTGAGGACTACAACTATGATGATGATGATGATAATGATAATAATAATAGTAATAGTAATAATTACAAGTGATATGACTTTAGGGGGGAAAAGAGAATAAATTTTGTTCCACGCGTTTTCCATGAGACAACGCATCCAGCCAGGAGCGTCGCGGGGCTGTGACGCGTCGTTGGTCGGGGAAAGAGCGTCGCGACTCATATCCCCCTTCCTCCTTCCCCATGCCTTCTGGTCCCCTTCGTGAAATGATGAGAGCGGAGGACTAGATGTAACTTTTGAAGGCCCCCACAGAGACTTAACTTTGCGGCGCAGCTTTGTTTCGTTGCTGTTGTTTGTTTTACTTGTTGTTGTTGTTGTTGTTGTTCCCACGGGAACCGCTTTAACTCCAACGGTTCATCCGCACTCACATGTATACATAGTTAGAAAAAAAAAAGAGAGGATGATTGAATTAGTTTATTACAAACATTTCAAACAAAAAAAAGTGGGCATTATCAAATTACGGGCGTGGCTTAACATTCTGGTAACTAAGCTACGTTTTCAACTAAATGTTTTCTGTCCGTTTTTACGCCACGTCTTACCACCCGCCCGGGGTATGAGCATTTTAATTACTTTTGTGAGCTATGAAGGGGCAAGGAAAATATCTAAAGGAAATGTTACAATATTAGCGTGAATATAGGGACATGTGGCAATGGACCTAAAACTATAAGACCTAAAGTCACAGCTCCTAAACAAAATTTCTTAACTTCATAGCACCTAACTTTATAAGACCAAACTTCACTGCACCTAATTTTATAGCTCCTAAACTTCACTAGACCTAGACGCACTGGACTAAAAATTAATTTTCATATATTAATTTAAAATATCCTTAACTTTTCAAGACTTAACTTCACTGGAGCTAATTTTATATAAGATCTAAAATCACAGCTCCTCAACTTTAGGTCTTGTGAAATTAGGTCCACTGCATGACACCCGAATATTGGTAATTCAATTCGCATAGCACAAACCTAATTACAGTCATCTGGGACTCAAGACCTTATCTCTCTCTCTCTCTTACCATAAAACAAGATTCGATGAGAATTACTTTTAGCCCACGTGCCAACCGATGCAGGAAAAATATTCTTAGTCAGGGTAAGAAAAGGCTGGTGTATTTTTTTTACAGTTTTTATAGCAAAACATTTGTTTGGCCAAAATAAATAAAATATTGCTTCAGTACAAACATAGAGTTTATTTTTCTTCACACTGTGAGATCAACAGTTGTTAAATATCTGTCATGACCATAGCGGAATTTAATGAGAAACATTTTAAATGAAGAGAAAAAGTTGTCATTAAATCCCAGGACATCCTTGACAGATATTCAAGAAACTTTGATATCACTATATTAAGAAAACTAGGAAAGGGTGGAACTTAAATAGATGCGCCTGCGTTCATCTGAAGACTGGTTTGGAAAACCATATTTAAGATATATTTGTGGAAAACTACCCTATTGCTCTAATATTTTAACTGCATATACCTTTCTAACAAGCTGGAACTGATCTTGGACTACCTGTGTAAGGTTTGTCTATTATTTTTTGTGTGTGCATAGTGTGTGCTAATGATTATTGTAAACATAGCTTGCCACGGTTAATAAGTCGACCCATGCAATCTGTCTATATTCCTCAGTTTTATAAGCGAGGCTTGGATCTGGATGACATACTATTTTATTTTGCTACATCACAAAATACGCGCATGCATTCATTCATTTTATTCACTATGCCCTTGTTGTGGAAACCTTTTTTGTTCATTTTGGATTTATAGGTCATATTTTCTTGGTTTGCGTCCTTTTTTGGTCAATTTTTTTTCTTAAGCATTTATGATGAATAACTATATATATTATTTTAATATTATCGATATTTTATAAATGCATCAATACTCAATCATACATTTTCCAACACAAAGTTGTCGGGATGAAAAGATTATGAGATTGAACTTTCTATTCTCTTTGCTTATAAAGTTGGAAAATGTACAGTATATTTCCAGTGAGATACTGCAATTACTAAGCTGGAGATGGTTGCTTTGGCAAGGGGCCTTCTTATTTTCTGAAGAAGATATTTGTAAATCACTTCTATATATAAAATAATTCCACAATTAAGTTATTAAAGGCTTTTCATTCTCTTTATAAGAGTTAGTTTCCCTCTGTAAAGTTCGTGTTTGATAGAGTAGTGTACATTCATTACGAATTTTTGTTTAAATCATTAGGTCATTTGAAAAATGTATGTCATATTTTAGAATGTTTAGGTCATTTTATAGGTCTTTTTTAAAATCATTTTTACATCACTAAACTCTGAGCCCTTTTTATAAGTATCTGACACTAAATAAGCTTAATATAGTGAAAACATTTCATGTGTAGACATATATAATTATGAGTGGTACCATAAAGAAAATCCCCCAAGTCAACTAAGTGCTTAAATAACAGGGTAATGCCTAGCATAGGCTCAGATGGATTGAGATTTCTGTCAAAATCTACAGCTAAAAACAATTTTACTTTTAGAGAACTTGGAAGACTTTTTTAAAGATATCAAGAACACTCTCTTACTAATTTATTGTTCTAACATTCACTGACTAATGTAAATTATGTATAGACGGTAGCTTCGCTATTGAAGACTTGTAAACTTTAATTTTACAACCCTCAAAGTAAATGTTTTTATTAAAATAAAACTTGTTTTGGTAGCATATGGAAAAATGCTGATGAATGAATTTTGAAGTCTTCCAAAATGACCACTTCCCCTTTGAATGTATTTTAAATTTGGAATTTTTTTTGCCTTATCCTTAATTCATAAGATTTTCTTGTTTTTTAATAAAAATAGGTTGGATATAACTTCCGGAAAAACTTTTAAAAGGAATTGCTTATCAGTTTAATTAAATTTATTTACTAATATTCTTGATAGTTTATGGTAGTGTAACACATTTTTTATACAAATATTTGATTGATATTGAGACAATAAAATAAATATCTAATTAGTTTATTATTATAAATGCCAAAACCATAACTTAAAACTTTCTAAATTAAGTAATTATAATTAGAACAAGAGGATCAATAATATTACTATATACATATTTTTATTCTTTAATAGTCCTTCCAAGAATGGTGTTTGTCTTTATGTGCTAGAGTGAATACTAATCACTTGTATACTAATTAATTCTTTATATCGTTCGGGGGCGAGTCAGTTTCACAAATGATTATGGAAACTTATGTCGTTTCAGAAAGTATATGTTAACTTTTGTCTTTATAATTCTTGTATTTCCATCTTTGAAAGAATTACAAACGAGCGTATTAGATAAAAAAAAAAGGGCGTAGCTTACATAGTAATATACGATATTAGAACTAAACAAATTATATGATATGAACACATTCAAAGAATGGGGAGTAAAAGTTTGCCAAAACAAGTACTAAACTAGAAACCAGTAAGATGAAGAAGGCGAGGGAAACCAGTAACGATTTGAAGGGAAGGCATAGACAACAAATAGGAGCAAGAAGAATAGAGGAATTCCTATGGAATGCTCGAGATGGTTGTAGATTAGGTATCGGAAGATGACTTAGACTGTTATAAACCGTATACACATCAAAATTAGTTAACTCTTTAAGTCAACTCTTGTTCTCTCTGTTCACCCTGAAAGCTAGCAAGCTTACCTTATTTAGTTCCACCATGGTGTAGATTGTAAGCTAGGTATATGGCTTAGTCATTCAAGGTAAGGCAGCTTATCTTTCAAGGTAGAGAGGCTATATATTTACAAAACCGTTGACCGCGAAACACTTTCAGGTCTGCTTTCATCTAGTATAACTCAAAATATCCTTTTGAAGAAAAGCTCTTTTCGCTTCCTCCTCGAGCAAACAGTAAAAAACTCAATACAAACAAGTTTTTCCGCAAAAAAGTGAAATAACACAAATGTATTGGATTTATCAAATAAAACCTAGGTATAAAAGTTGTGCGGAATTAAATTATCATTAAGTTGACCCTTTATTTGTTCAGATCTTTTGCTTAGTTTAGGAGGAATCCTGTATGAAACATCCAATTAGATATGTGGAAATAATCGAGAAACTGCGTTATTATTTGGCTAAAAACATGATTTAAAAAAAATTAAGTTAGAAAAAAACTCCTACTAAAGTTGAGAATTATTACATTTCCTTGAATTCGACACTCTTAACAATAACTATTTGTTGACTACTTTAGGGGCAAGAGTGCTAATAAACGACAAACGCGGTCTCCTACTCGTTCTGTCATTAATTTGGTGCAATACTTGTATTCAGGCTGAAGGCCCTCATTTTGAACAAAATATATACATTTAATAGTCAATTAAAGGTTTTATTTAATACCTATGTTTTCATTTTGTTTAGTTTTTTGGTGTTTGCTCAAAAAGGAAGCGAAAAGTAGCTAATCTCCAAAAGACGTTTCCAATTAGTTTTTCGTTCCTCATATCACTTCCAAAAGTTTGGCTGTTTGATCCAGGAACACTCTGTATATGTTACATCAATATTTCCAGAGTTTTGTGGCTTGTTAGTTGCTATTAGTACCATCCATAGATGTTATATTATGTAAATGTATCGCTGATACCTTGCTCCTGTGAAATAACTCGTTTATTACGATTAAAATTGTAGTTTGTTTTTACGCAATTAGTGTCAAACATAGGACAAAGAACGTTTTAATTTATTTAATTACTTTGATATTATTTTACTATGTGGTTATTTAAATGACATTGGCCAGCTAAAATTATGAAGTTATACACATTTTGTTTGTATGAAATTCCAACAGACATTTAGTTAAAATAAGAAAAACAGCCAACAACTCCAATTATAACTCTAAAATAGTTTTTTAAACAAGTGGTGACGCATGATTTCACTATTTATAAAAGTATAATTGCAATGAATAAATTACATTGATGTGTGTAATGGTGTGTTTAATGAGTTTTTACAGCGAAAACTTGTAATAAAAACGACATAAATGAACTGTTAACCTTTCATGTCATGTTAACAATATGTGAAAGAATGTGTTAGAAAAATGGTAGTGGTTTTAAAGTGTTATTTTCAATTTCATACTGTTTATTACACATTAAAGACTGTTTTGTTGCCTTTTATATCCCATTTGTATGACCTTTAGTAAAATGTATTTTGGTCATTTGCAAATGTCATTGTTTTTAATGCTAGAATGCTTTGAGAAAACAAGATATTTGTGTAAATATCACGTTTAAAAGTCACCATTGACGTAATACGTAAATTTTGTTACGTTTATTTTTTTAAGGCCCTGGCCTTACTAACCATCCGGGATGCACGAAGTTTAAACTATGATAATAGTGTAAGAATAAGGAACTTATAGTTTAGATAAAATCTACCCTAGTTTGCTTTAAGAAAGAGTGGGAAATCATTTAGAAAAAATAATCTCAACAGACCCATCTGGTATTCAATTATTGATATTTTCGCTATCGGCAAACCAGAATAAATGAGCCTAACATTTAATCCACATATCCATTGATTTGTGTTGGCTTCTGTTAAAATCAGGAATAGGTAATTAAATACTTTATATATGCATCTCAACTATTAAATAAAATATTTAAAACAATATAAGCATAGGTATTTTAAGAGCAGTCATTTAATGAAACAAATGATTGAATCAGCACCATACTTAGAACCTAATTAATATATAGAAAAGACACAGCACACAGAACCCGCCACCATCAACTCATCAGTTGAAACCACAATTTCATCAGCAATATATATTTTGTTCATACCAGGAATTGAACCTGAGACCATTATCTCACTTGGAAGTTTACCACCAACTGTACAAAGTTGTTGGACCAACATAAGATATTAAATATATTTTCAATGGATGTGAACAATATTTCAAGCGATTCCAAACAAGAAGCAAAACTTTTTTTTTTAAGAAATAGGTCTTCCTACCATTGTTTTCATTGATCTATAATAGAATGAGCAGCTAATTTAATTCCTTAAAAATAATATGTTCATTTTGTATCCTTTTATTACTTATTGCACATTATGGACCAACCAAAATGGTAGTAAGATTAAAATCACTAATTATATAACCAAGCATTTAATTAAGTATTAATATTGTGCTGTTATGTAGCCGGTATTTGTATATCCGGGGAGGGGAATAAAACCCTGTTCTTTTGGGATTACGGGTTTCTTCTCCAACACTGGAATGGCCGCACTCATATTATATCCAAGCTCACTCTACAATTATTACTATCAAAGATACATATTTTAGTAAATATGAAAATAAATATAAAACATTATGATCAAAAGGCCAATGTATCTATTTAAACTTGAAGAAATTCTTTGTCAACAATATTTCCCGAGTTAAAACGTTATTAAAACGATTACATTTTTTATAAGTAAAGCTTATATATACATGAAGAATACGTCCAGATATCTCAAATTTCTAAAATATTAAAAGGGCTATCTGCAATTTCAGAAAAGGACAATTTCTTTACAGAACAATAATCGCGTTAAGAGAATACAAACTTTCACTAGCAAAGCCGAAAAAAATATAAAAAAACATTGTATTACTCGGTGAATGTATGGACGCTATTAAAACAGAGTTACTAGTGAATAAAAAACAAGTGCGAGAGGTCTCGAAATAAAAGTTTTGAGCTACACATTTGCACAAGTCACTAAAGTCTGAAATTTCGCTGGGATCGACTATAAAACAGGGAGTCGAGCCGGAACCAGTAATAGAAATTAACAGTTATTTTTAAGGGACCAGAATCAGAACATTTTTTGACTCATGGTTTTAAATGCCATAATTTTATTTCTAAAGAATTAACGTCTTCATATTTATATTTGGAGCAATAACAAATATCGATATTGGGTCTCCAAGGTTCAACATTTCGTATTAAAATTTTGACTTCTGATTAAAATTTTCGTAATTTTACTAGGGGATGCACATATTATGGTTATTTCATTGCTATTACATTTCTTTTTTATAAATTTTGACCAATAAAATAGGTAATTATTGACTATTGAATCTAAAATGAGAGAGAGATATAAACGTTAAAGCCGATTTTGAGAAAATGGAATATTTCTCTTTTCATCCTCTAGTAAACTGCTATTAATTTTAGGGTTAGACAAACGTACAGATAGACAGAAAGCGTTTCTAAAAAACAACTTTTTAGAGTTCGGGGGGTCATGAAACATTGACATCCATCCAACATCTCGGGCTAGAGTTTTTGACGGTCGTAATACTTTACCTTAAAGTGTTGGTAAAGCTAAAAGATATATTCATGTATAGCTTGAAAACTTTTGGTTTTATAAAAATATATTTCAAAATCGACTTTAATGATTTTGATTAAATTTAATTTCTAAGCTTTGATCAATATTACAAACCAAATGGCTACTCTCAACTTTTCGTCAAAATGACTTTAAGGGTTCCAGTCTGATATGTAAATTCTAATTTTTAATTTTTATTCCTGTAAGTCTTTGAGATACGAAATTATTTATCATTGCGAACATCTGGGTTTATTTAATACACCTGACCGAGATTTGATCCCTGATCTCTACGTCATTATCAGTTCAGTCTATTGCGAATTTGACACGTTTGACCATTTTACCACAAATTAAAAAATATATATATTTTGGCTCCACGTCTCACTTACCTATCCGGCCTGTACGCATTTAATTACACGAGTTGAGTAAGGATGAGGAAAGCTAGATTTAGGGTAAGCTTTCCCGCATTTGCATGGAGGAAGAGTGGGGAGCCATTTAGGATAAGCCCCCCTCAGCGCACTCTGCCGGTATTTTAAAGATCTCTCTCACCCGCCTCGGTGGCGTAGTTAGTTGACGCGCTAGTCGTGTTGAGCTAGACTGCCGAGAACGGGGAGATCGAAGTTCGAATCTCGGTCGGGTGAACTGGGGGTGGTTTTTCCTAAATAGTTTTCCACTCTCCTTCCACGAAAATGCGGGCTCACTTCCTCTAATTTCAACCTTCCCAATTCTTAATCCATTAATGTACTTAAGCGTATAACCGGTTAGGGTAGTAAGACGCGGTGCTTAGTGATAGATAAAGATCTCTCCATCTCAAGCACACCAGACTAAACGAGATTTACATTAATTCCCATGCCCACTTTATTTTTTAGATTCATAAATAACACTTTTGATGGTACAATATAAAGCTTTATATTTTTAGAGATGGGGTTATTCTAATATTTCTCGAATCAGAATCTTATTTTGTTTTCAGACCTCAAATCTTTAAAAATGTTCAATTTTTATTAATTATTTGAAATATTTAAAATTTAATTTAAAAATAATTGTTTAAGTATTGGTATCACCAAACCATGGTTTTATATTAATTATTAAATCTATTACGTCATAAAAAACAAAGATAACACCTTTTTTTTAGTAAATTAATGATACAATGTTTCCTATTTTGTGATTTTGATGCTTTCCCAACTATACAAAACTAAATAATTACTTTTTTTTTAACAATTGCTTAAAATTATTTGAGGTCAAGGTCATCATAATTATTTTATTACGAGATAATTTTAAAAAATTTTCCGAATCTCAAAACTCCCATATAGGCCCTATCCTATATTAGAGGGGTTCGAGCATTCCATCTGTATTTTTTAATCACTAACAAACTAGATACTTTTTTTTTACCTCGAAGTATAACTCTCCACTTCATTCCATCACTTCCCCTTTCTGACAATGTTTCACCTAAAAGTGCCTTGTAGCATGTGCACGTTATTACTCAGCAGATACGGTACATAAAGCACGAGTGTATTCTGTTTACACGCTTGTGCTTAAAAAGAAAGGATTGCTTTAGTAAGATCATCTCAACTAGCCGGCTTGTTAGATAAATGTAAGTTGACAACAGTTTCCGCGCTAGTGTTTGTTAATAATTGTTCACGGCGCAATCCATATGGTGGATGTGCAAACAGAAATAGAAAGAGGTCATTATAAATGCAAAATGGCTGTTCAACAGACAATTCATACATGTGAACAAAAAAAACAAAAAAACATCGGAGGGGAAAGTTAGTAGTAGGGTAAACAAAAGAAGAAAATAAGTCAAGTTATAATAGGGGAGATGTAAAACATAGGTTAACTAGTATCTTTTGTAAAAAAAAAAAATATAGAAAAAAGGCTATGAGTCAGTCCATTGTAATGCCTAAGGGTTAAAACAGACTTGGCTTAAAGTGAAATAGGCTCAAGTGACGAGACATGGAATATTTCAAGAGGTTACACAAACCGGTAGGTTTGAATGCATTGAAAGTGTGCTTAACTCTTAGCAGAGAGGCTTGTTTGGCTTCTTGGATAGTGTGCCTGACTGACCAATGAAGCAGAATTTGCCAAATGGTAGGTGTATCTGACTCTTAACACTTAGATATATAACCTAATGTAAAATACTATTTGGCCTACATTTACTAGCTATAAATGTTTTTTTTAAATTGAGAATTGATTTGCACAACATAGCTTCCCATCACTATTTATTATAAAGGGAGGATAAAAATTAAATTGGTAGATAGTGGTGGGAACCTTTATAATAAAAATCGAGATTAAAGCATTGTTACAATGTTGGTAGTGTTGAATAACTAAACTATACATGTGTGGAATAGGGAGTATTACATAGAGAAACACATGAGGCTTACCCTCAAGGAAGCTGACATCTATAGTGTTCAAGCTTGTCAAGTTTAGTACCGTCACTGCAGATACACTATATTTCGGGATTTACACGAAGTGAATAGTTTGGTTCCAATGAGATTCAGTAAAGGGTATAAAAAATAATAAAGAGAGAATTTTGCCACTAAATAGTTCTCGTAGTTATTTAAATAAATGATTGCTAAATAAAAATACCGATAAGTTACCCCTTCCTTAACATTTTTTTTACTGTTCCAACGAAGTTCTATACTAAATTTTTTATCCACAATTTAATAATAATGCAAGATATAAAATACAGCGTGTACATATTATCTATCACACAATATATAAATTCAATATGTACCCCTACAGCTCGTCAATTGTTTTCACTTTATTATAAAGGATTTCTATTAAAATATAAAATATTTTAATAAATGATACAGAGAACGATACAGCCTTTATCACTCCTTTACCTAAAAAATGGAGCCATTTGCTTTTTAGCTCGGAAACTGGGAGGCAGCTTCCAAGTAAATATATATGTAGGAATATACTATTTACAAAATGTGGAAAGAGAAAAGAATAAAAATTCTTTAAACAATTATTGCAATCAACAAAATAAATATCTAAAACAAAACAGTACCTAGCCCATGTGTAAAAAAAACCTGAGTAAACAAACAGACCCATTTCATAGGCAACGCTACATAAGATCGATCATAAGATAAATGTGTCATAGCTTGCAGCCTTAGATAAATTGGAGCAAGTAAGAATGACGTAGGCCTAAGAAATCACACTGTCAACTCTCCTATTCATAATAAGTAGAGCCCCGTAAAAATGGTTTTAATTTTAGTTAAATTTCATTTTTTAAATCTCACTTACCGGTGTTATTTCGTGTTTATTAAAAATTGCGTGTTATGTGAGGTGTTTAAGTATTATTTACATATTGAGACAATGTATACAAAATTATAATTTATTATTGAAACCTTATATATTTGCTTTAAATTTTTTTGTCAAGTTTGTCTGCGTATTTCACAATTTTATAGCCTAAAGTTAGCTTTTACTACAACACAACACTAATCAAATTACAGCATGATCAACATTTCTGCTTAATTTCTTCTTAATTTCGTGTTTATTTAAAGATTATTTTTGTAAAATCAGTGTTATTTCGTTTTATAGGAGGATTTCGTGTAACAAGACAATTTCGTTTAATTTCGCTTTTCAAAAACATTGTAAATCATATATAAAAACTATCAAAGGAAAAAGTACTTGATTCCATCTTTGTATGGCACATTTCGCTTTATCGTGTCTCACAATTTTTACAGGGCTCTAATAGTAAGTCATTTAAATAAAACACAGTTTGTTTTGCCGAGTAGCGTTACTCAAGAGTGTTGTCAAAACTAGTATCCTAGGGGAAACACCCTTCCTTTTTAGGTACATACCAGTGAGTTTTTAGACCTTTTAGGGAAAGGGGTGCCAACAGAAGATCACCAGTTGCTAGTGGAACTTGTCCAAAGTCCATAGGCTACTCAGCTACCCAGTTTAACCAACTTGTGGGGAGAATATACTACAGCTTTATTCCCGGTTCTGTACAGAGGAGGACGCTCCAACCCGTCTTGTAAGTCAGAGATAGATATAAACAGCGCATGGCTGGACGGTCGGGTGTTCGACACCAGTTAGGGCTATAACACCGAAGATAGATCAGGGCATGAACTGCTGTGTGAAGACCTTGACAGAACGAGTACCTTTTTTTACTTTCTATCTTACAGGTAGAGAAAGTATGGGGATCGTCAAAAAAATCGAACTCGAGATTTTGATGAATTTTGACGTTTCATGACTCCCTGAATCCGAAAAAGTTGTTTTTGAATTTCCGTCTGTCTGTCTGTCTGTCTGTCTGTCTGTACCTCCAACTAGAGCCTAAACTATTTTACCGATTGAGCTGAAACTTGATATCTAGGGTTTTCATAGGGTTGCCCCGAGGGGTTTTTGGAATTGGATATCTACCCCTAAAATTAAGGGTAGTTTACTGAAGGGAAAAAAGAGAAAAAGTCGATTTTCTCAAAATCGGCTCTAACGATTTTGATTAAATTTCATTTATGAACATTAATAAATATTCCAAACAAAATGGCTACTCTCAATATTTCGGCAAAATGGCTTTAAGGGCTCCGGTCTGATGCGTAAATTAACATTTTTTATAATAGCTCCGAAACTATTTGAGATATGAAATTACTTAGCATTACAAATATGTATATATATTTATAATACAAATATTTTATTCGAAACATATTTTTATAAAATCAATAATTTTCAATCTATACGCAATTATATATATATTTTTAGCTTTTTGGACATTAAAGCTTAAGTATTGCGATCGTAAAAAAAACTAACCTGAAATGTTGATGGATTTCGACGTCTCATGACCCCCCGAACCCTAAAAAATAGTCTTTGCAATGCCGTCTGTCTGTGTGTCTATTAAAACTTAAAATTAAGGGTAGTTTACTGAAGGGCAAAAAGAGAAAAAGTCGATTTTCTCAAAATCGGCTCTAACGATTTTGATTAAATTTCATTTATGAACATTAATAAATATTCCAAACAAAATGGCTACTCTCAATATTTCGGCAAAATGGCTTTAAGGGCTCCGGTCTGATGCGTAAATTAACATTTTTTATAATAGCTCCGAAACTATTTGAGATATGAAATTACTTAGCATTACAAATATGTATATATATTTATAATACAAATATTTTATTCGAAACATATTTTTATAAAATCAATAATTTTCAATCTATACGCAATTATATATATATTTTTAACTTTTTGGACATTAAAGCTTAAGTATTGCGATCGTAAAAAAAACTAACCTGAAATGTTGATGGATGTCGACGTCTCATGACCCCCCGAACCCTAAAAAATAGTCTTTGCAATGCCGTCTGTCTGTGTGTCTATTAAAACTTAAAATTAAGGGTAGTTTACTGAAGGGCAAAAAGAGAAAAAGTCGATTTTCTCAAAATCGGCTCTAACGATTTTGATTAAATTTCATTTATAAACATTAATAAATATTCCAAACAAAATGGCTACCCTCAATATTTCGGCAAAATGGCTTTAAGGGCTCCGGTCTGATGCGTCAATTAACATTTTTTATAATAGCTCCGAAACTATTTGAGATATGAAATTACTTAGCATTACAAATATGTATATATATTTATAATACAGATATTTTATCCGAAACATATTTTTATAAAATCAATAACTTTCAATCTATACGCAATTATATGAATTTTTTTAACTTTTTGGACATTAAAGTTTAAGTATTGCGACCGTAAAAAAAAACTAACCTGAAATGTTGATGGATGTCGACGTCTCATGACCCCCCGAACCCTAAAAAATAGTCTTTGCAATGCCGTCTGTCTGTGTGTCTATAAAAACTTAAAATTAAGGGTAGTTTACTGAAGGGCGAAAAGAGAAAAATTTGGTTTTCTCAAAATCTGCTCAAACGATTTTGATTAAAATTCGTATCTAGGCGTTGATTAAGATTATAAATAAACTGGCTATTTTCATTTTCCTATGAAAATGATTTTTAGGGTACTTTACAGAAGCGTTAATTTCCGTATCTCCACAACTATTTGAGAAACTAAACAACTTATCATTGCAAAATTGTAGGACTATTAGAAATAAAAAACTTTTATTTGACATATATTTTTATAAAAGCAACAGTTTCTGAGATATTTGCAAATATATTAATACAATTTTGTGAGCTTTAGTTGTAAACATATACTACTTAAGTCTTAACGCAATAATTCTCCAATGCCATAGAGTAATTAAATATAAGTATCTAAAAAAGTATGTTATTTTTCCTTAAAGCTCTTAGGAGAAATGTTTGCATAGCAATGATCTATCTCCATTTTAGACTCAATAGTCAATATTTACATTTTTTATTGGTCAAAATGTATAAATGAATAATTAAATATCAATGCGATGACTTGAAGATCTGCAACACCTTATAAAATGTTAAAATTTTAACCAGAAATCGAAATTTTAATACGAAGTGTTGACCCTTGTGGAAGACATTAAACTGTTTGAAATGCTCTTAGGTGGACAAAGATGCGCCTCTTTTCTCATTGATTCTATATCATTGTATATTATTTTATGCGTGTTCTTATGTGGAGTGGTGATGATACAATGTACATTATTCCGTTCAGAAATCTTACGAGTTTATAGAAAGAGAGAGAAAGTCTGTGCGGTGCGCTGTACCATTTATTTATAAACTCTTTCAATTAGTTATACATCCTACATAACATTATACACTAGTAGCGTAATTAATCTATTTCAATAAACATGATCAAAACGAACCCTACAACTATTTGCCACTACCTACCCATCCCACCAAACCCATCCTGACACATAGGCCCACGGGGCGTGGGGGTAGCAGCAGGTGAAACTAAATTATATACAGTTTTACATATACTTAATGTAAAAATAAAAGTATCGGAAGTGTGACATCTATTCTTTTTCTAAGACGACAAAAAATATATATATAGGCTTATACAATTGAAGTAGAACAATAATATAAGAATCAAATAGCCGAAGCTATTATTTATGCTTTTAGTGAGGAATTCTCCATCTAAATATCATATTCTGAAAATTGAAAAATGACACCTAGACACGGGAATCGAACCCGGAACCTTTAGCTTAGTACGCCAATGCCCTAACCATTTCGCTATCCAGGAATCGTCCCGTGCCCAGGGTCATTCTTCAAGTGGCAGAAATAAGCCAACTACCGAGGTGAATATGGCTGCGTTATCTGATAGCTTGTGATCTTAATAAAATCACACATTTGTAGCCGACGATTTCCGCAAGTCCATCATAGGCTCTGCCTTAAAATATGAGTGAAGAATGACCCTGGGCACGGGACGTTTCCTGGATTGCTCAGTGGCTAGAGAATTGACGAACTAAGTCAATGATCCCGGGTTCGATTACCATTTCTAGGTGCTATTTTTCAATTTTCAGAATAGTAAATAATATAAGAGTTCACTTGTGTGAAATATGGCAGCCTGAACACAGGAATTGGACCTTTGACGTTTATCTTGTCCAGGTCGTCTCTTATCTCTTTATTTAATTTGCTTCAGCTATCAGGAACCATCCTATGGATAATCATCACGTATCATTTAGTGACGCACATAAATGAAAAATATAATACATAGAACTTATCATGTGTCAAATGAGTTTAGGATGACATTTTAAGAGCATGTCAACGAGGGGATATTCAAAAGGTCATCAAACACATTGAAAAAGCTTCCTTGAAATTTACAATTAAAGAAAAAACAACGTTACAAATATTTAGCCTTTTCCCTTGAAAAAAAAATTCTAGGTTCACAATTCTCCTGAAATGTTGATGACAACGGTAGTGATCGCACTTGCTGATGGCTTAGTTGTATCGTCAGTGGAACCCGTCGATCCTATAGGACTAAAGGGCTTATTGTAGTGGAGTTAGTTGCCAGCGACGTGTTGTGCAAATAAATTAAGTCGTATAGCACCGGACAGGGTGATGGACGGCACCGGAATGGGTAGCCTGCGGTGTAGCGTGGTTCAGTTCTCTCAGTCGTCATATTAGGTTGGGTACCAGGAGATCGTCCAGTGTCATTGGTCGTCATATTAGGTTGGGTACCAGGAGATCTTCCAGTCCTATTGGCCGTCATATTAGGTTGGGTACCAGGATATTGTCCAATGCCATTGGTCGTCATATTAGGCTGGGTAACAGAAGATCGTCCAGTCCTATTGGTCATCATGTTAGGTTGGGTACCAGGAGATCGTCCAGTGCCATTGGTCGTCATATTAGGCTGGGTAACAGAAGATCGTCCAGTCTTATTGGTCGTCATATTAGGTTGGGTGCCAGGAAATCGTCCAGTGCCATTGGTCGTCATATTAGGCTGGTTAACAGAAGATCGTCCAGTCCTATTGGTCGTCATATTAGGTTGGGTACCAGGAGATCGTCCAGTGCCATTGGTCGTCATATTAGGTTGGGTAACAGAAGATCGTCCAGTCCTATTGGTCGTCATATTAGGTCGGGTACCAGGAGATCGTCCAGTGCCATTGGTCGTCATATTAGGCTGGGTAACAGAAGATCGCCCAGTGCCATTGGTCGTCATATTAGGTTGGGTGCCAGGAAATCGTCCAGTGCCATTGGTCGTCATATTAGGCTGGTTAACAGAAGATCAGCCCAGTCCTATTGGTCGTCATATTAGGTGAGATCCAAGGTGTAGGACCAGGTGGTGGGCTGTACTGGGAATCAACTGGTGGTTTCGGTGGGCAATATTTAGACTTCTGACTAGATGGAACAAGGACTGTCACAAGGAGCAGTAGGTGACACATGGAAAGCTGGTTCATCTGAAACATTAATATTGGCAACATGAAACATTATTTTATTTTGATAATCTATATTTTTATAATGTATCACTTTATTGACAATATTAACTATCGGCAATTTAAACTATTTCAATAAAAAAAACATATGAGTGGACTTAAAAAGAAGCAGTACTTACACAGAGAGGTATGAAAAACCCCAGTGTGGAGACAATTCGCTCCTATTACTCACATGACTTTGGATCATTCCCAAACATTTATATATTGAATATTTTTATTTATCATATTTTAGTGACCATTTTTATTTAAATTTATGACTAGCTTGAATAGAAGTTAGACACAGCAATTATACCTGCGATGGACAAATTTTCTCCTTGGAAAATGGAAAATGTTCTCATTCCAAACTATAAATTTTCAGCCCTGGCGATGAACGAGTCTGTCAAACTTAGATAAATAGGTAGACTTCTACCGACTGAATAAAGATTCATTCTCGATGCCGAGGTAAGCATGTTATCGCTAACAACTAATTATGACATCTAAATTTAGTTGGCCATTTATTTAATAATAAAATAATTCCATCACTTGACTTAGTAATAATATTTAATCTTAGGCTAGATTACATTATTTTAACACTCCGAAATAAACTTAAGAGTTTACTAATGGGAAAATAACCCACCTAGATATTTTAATGCAAGCTTTTTTTAAAATATTAATTCTCCAACCAAAACCAACCAACTTTAACAATTATTCTCCTTGTAACACAAACCATTAAATCGACTATGTTAGCTCATTTATTTTGTTTTAATCATTTAGAATCCCTTTAAACCTCTTTTAGGAGTAGTAGTGGCATTAAGATCAGTGGTTAACAAATCATCTCTGGAAAACGTTTGTTTTGATTCCATTTGAGATGTATTTTAATCTTTGGGTAGGACACGTGTGATTTTGAGATCATTGGTCCCAATGGACTCACTAGAGCTAAGAACGCGTGAAATTAATATAATTTTAAAAATAACTTAATAAACATTGGGTTAAATTATCCCACGGATTATCAAACAGTTTAACCAACAACCACCCAAGACCTACTTTTCCCTTGCACCAGAAATTATACATCAGTTGGCAGAATAAGTTCAAGCCAAGGACGTTCAGGCAAAGGGTGTTTTGAGGGTTGAAACTCCACCCTATCTTCCCAAAAAGTAGTATTAATAATAAAGTCTTGTATCCCTTCTTAATATATTGGCGAGTAGCTTTATGTAATCTGATGAAAGTCATATCGGCTACAGCCTCAATTATGTTTTAAAACATTTCAAATTGTTAAAGTTTCTACTGTTAAAACAATTCCTCGTCTTCTCCTGTTGAGGGAGTTGATCAAAGGGCCACCAAAAGCAGGGCCTCTCCTTAGAATTAAGTAAAACTTCTGGGTACAGCCCTATCCCAAATAGAATTAATGCTCACATTACATTTTAGGTACAATCTTTTAATGGACTAACGTTCTTCAGAAAATCGGTTGTAGAAATATTAGTCAAATTTACTTCTAACACTACTTTATTAGTATGAGCGTTGTTTTATTATTTAAAAAGTACTTTGTTATTGTAAATAAATAACGCACTCGCACCAAGCAGAATAAAATTATTATAATTATACATACATTATATATATATATAAATATATATATATATAAAACGGTTAGTGTGCGAAATACAGATAATGTCGAGATTATCCGAGAGATGTCAGCATTATCCAAGTGCAGTGTATAGAGTCAGAAATAGAAATTAATTTATCTCATTTACGGCACCAGCCGGATAATCTCAACACTAGCCAGCAAGTCTTGGATAACGTTGAATAATATTTGTAAAAACCAAGCGAGCTTCAATACGGATTTTATTTTGAAACGATATTTCGAAATTGGACAATAAATTGGATCGTAGCAGTGCGCTTTCATTCGAAATGCCTCATTTTATGCTTTATTTCCCACTAACCTATATTAACCTGTCCTAATCTAACCTAACCTGACTAACCTAACTAACCTAGGCTCGACCATATAAATTGCCATGATCCAAGTAGGTGTGGATAATGTAAATATTATCTGTATAAACTTCTAAGAACCTTATTAAATCACCTCTCACTCAACATTATCTACGGATTTTGGATAACGTCAACATTATCTGGTTTGTACTGACTTTACCCGGGTTTGGATTTTACCTGGAGCATATACATATATACATAAATATATGTGTATATATAAATATATATGTTAATTCGTTTTACCCTCACCAGACCGTGGTTTGATGAGGACACTTCCTTTTTAAGGACCTCTGGGATAGATAGGTATTACATAAGGAAACAATTTGAAGGACTAAGCATTGAAAAATATCTGGATTATCATAACCTACCCACCTGAATATAATATGTTAAGTTACACACTAAAACAGTAAATAAACACTCTTGGCACCATAATGTTATGGTACTAATAATATTCATACATATTATTTTGAGCCTTAAAACTATGTCAGTTTCGTTGGCGTTAAACAAATCTTAGATTTCCATTTGATATTATTAATTAAATACATAAACAAATCTAGTTCCGTACCTTGTGACCTGCAATCGACAATTTCTTTAATACTGTCTGCCACACTTTAATACATCCTATACAGGACAGCACTATATAGACTAACTACGTGACTCTGTCTCTAGCGAGTCATACTATCTAACATGAAGCTCCCATTAGCCATGCACCACCTGCTAAGATTATCAGTAGTCATACGTCAATCCACCACTGAGCAAACCTAAAACCCATTTTCAAGTCTTTCAGTGAGGGGACTGATAAGAAAAGAATACCATT
Source organism: Timema bartmani (assembly GCA_902151455.1). Lineage (NCBI taxonomy): Eukaryota > Metazoa > Arthropoda > Insecta > Phasmatodea > Timematidae > Timema > Timema bartmani. The sequence continues at coordinate 105,421 of CABFWB010002379.1, forward strand.
GGTAACAAAGTGAAGGCGGTCCAAGTATTTTAATGTTTCTTTTATTCTTTCGTGTAATCGTGAATATTTTTGACCACAAGATTATTAAAAATCTTGACATCAAGCTTGAGCTCAAAAAAATTGTGTAAGCTATTACCATTCTGCTTGGCTTTATGTCTGTATGTCTGTTTATATCTAGAGCTACTGCTTAAACTGGTTTATAGATTTCGTTCCAACTTGTTATTAAGATATTCTATAAATTGAAAAATGACACCTGGACTCGGGAATCGATTATTATTAAGATGTTAAATAGTGATGTCTCAAGGTAACGTTATGATTTTGAGTCTATTCCTAGAATAAATTGGTATTATAATAACGATTGTTCTTTGAAAGCTCGAAATTTATAGGAAACTATTACTCTAATTTCTTTGCTAAAAAATGAATATCTGAAGAGTGTTTGATTAGATTACCAAAAAATTTATAGAATATGTTGTTTTTTTCAGGGAAACTTTTGAAAATACCTATTCAGGTGCCTCTTTTTTTATTATTATTTATTTAATTTCAAAAATTAGGCTTATGTGATCCCCTATCGTAATGCTGAAAGGTGTTGCAGATCTACATAAATCATCTGTTGTTTTGAGAAGGGGTTTGTTATTTCTAAATATGGCTTGTGCCAAAAAGTAGTTTAAGGATATCGACATGTTCATTTAGGACTAAAATCTTAAATTATAAGTTTATAACTTTATAAAGTTGACGGAAAGGTTAAATGATCGAATTTTCAGCGATATTTAACGGGAAACATCACAGCTATGGGTTAAAGTTAGTTAATTGTTAAAAACATATAATAAAATATAATCTTTCTTTCCTCTACTAAATATTCATCATTACTCTATACAAACCTATCGGAGAGAGAATTATTTTGATCGTCAAAATAATCGAATTCAAGAATATGATCAATATCGATGTTTCATGACCACCTGAAACCGGCATAGAGCCGAAACCATTAAACCGAACGTGCTAAGACTTGGTATCTAGGGTTTTGTTAAGTTTACCAGAGAAGTATTTAGAATTAGATATATATCCCTGAAATTAAGGATAGTGTAGACTACTAAGGGGCAAAAAATTATAAAATTGATTTTCTCAAAATCCAAAATAACGATTTTGGTTAAACTTCATATTTAGGTATTGTTTAACATTATAAGCAAAATAGAGATTCTTATTTTACCATGGGTGACCTGATGGTTTAGGAGTAAGGGGTAAGACTTCTGTATTTGGGGCTCGGGGTTCAATCCTCAGTCCCATCACAGATTTATCTGATTACCAAATCCTTCCTTCACCTCTGACAAGACGTGTATTAATCACAACTTGTGAATGCCTGGAATGCCAGGCCTCCACCGTGGTTCGGATTCCACATTAAACTGTAGGTCCTCCATTTAATCTCACAATCACCTTACCATTACACATTAGCGTAAGTGCGTATAGCCCGGATGGCTAGTAATAAGTGGTGCTAATAATAATAATAATAATAATAATAATAATAATAATAATAAATAATAATAATAATAATAATAATAATAATAATATTTTATTATGAAAATAGCTTTAAGAGTATTTTATAAAAACTGTAATTTCCTATTTTGATAATTTTGATTGTGTGGCGTAAGAGTGGGAAACCATTTTGGAAAACCCACCCTCAGTACACCTGACCAAGATTGAACCTTGATCCCCACGTCATCAGCAGCCTAGTCTACTACAAGAGTAACGCCTTAGATCATGCGGCCCCTGAAGCTGGTTAGACTGACAACTGTATAAATATAAAAAGGATTGACTGTGGAGTTTTCCATCTCAGTACTCTCTCCCTCCTTGTTCAGCAGGTAGATCAGGTCAAATGTTTGACACGGGAAGGATGAAAAGAGGAGCATGTTTGGGAGGAAAATTATTTTGTTATTTTGATAAAAAATAAAACTGTAAATTAAATTTGCTAATGATTTTCCATGTGTGTTTATTACAAAATGTTATTTCCTTGAACATAAAAAAATTTACGTGTATATAAATTAGTTACAAACTTGTAACATGTTGACAATAAATTAACAACTATAATACTAATAGTTACACTACGCCCGCATTGGTGGCGTAGTTAGCTATACCCTTATTTTGGTTGGAAGAACAGTAGAGAAAATCAAAAGATATTTCTTTGCCGCCAACATTGATAACATTTTCTTATATTATTTGTGTTATTTGATAGGTATTGATAATATCTATCAAAAGTAACATCTGCAGATGACATGACTTTATGTATGATTATATTAACATTGTTTTGGTAACTTTAGTAACTAACTTCTACTGTTCTTCCAACCAAAATCAGGGTATTTAGCAAACTAATTTCGTGTTGAGCTGGACTGCCGAGGATGGGGAGATCGAGGTTCGAATCTTACTCGGGTGAACTGGGGTGGTTTTATCCTAAATTGTTTTCCACTCTCTCTCTTCAAGAAAATGTGGGGTCACTTCCTCTATATTCAACCTACTCAATTCCTAAACCATTAGTACAATTAGTACTTAAGCGTACAACCCGTATGGGTAGTAAGACGTGGTGCTAAGTATTATTATTATTATTATTATTATTATTAATAGTTACAGTTGTAGATGTGATATGCGATACTAAAATAATTAAATATTGCATGGAGATAAATACATCATAAACATTTATTTTAAAATGTTATTATTTGGGAAGTAAATTGATTGAGAATTTATATCATATTTTTACATCCCTTTAAATTGGTCACTTTCTCATTTGCGCGGAAGAGGTTTTTCTGCCATCTTTATTACTCTTCTAGTTTCGGTTCACGCATCGTACTTTCGACATCATATGGGCTAGAGCCAGAATTTTAAAAACATCTTGAGGTATAACCATAAAACATCTAAATATAAAACTGGAACAAAATTCATTAATTTCGGGAGAGAGACAGAGGGATGAACAGATAGAATTGCCAGATCAACTTTTTGGGGGTAGAAGGAACATATAACGTTATTCTTATTCATAATATCGATATTCAAAATGTTTATGATTACAATAATTTATCTTTATGATAAATTAAAAATAAAGGTAGTAATAGTTTATTCTAGAAAAGTAGAACCTTTTCAAATTTTGCATTGTGAATTTGCGTAGAATTTAAAATGGAGGATCTCCTAATTATTTTACATAGTTATTTCATTCAAAACTTAGTTCAACCAACGTTTACAATAAAATATGTTTCCCCACTTCACAAGGTTTGAAAATATATATAATTAAAACACAAAAAGTTCTCAAACACATCTGCAGCTATGCACAAAAATATTAATGGATGCCTTAGGCTACTCTGTTAATTGAAAGTTATGTTCGTTGGCAACGTTGTAATTGAGGGTAAATAGTCTGAAAGCCTATGCAAATATAGTCATGTGGAAGAATTAATTTAAAAAAATGCCTTAGGCCAATTTTGATTTTAAAAAAAATAAATAAAGAAATTGTTTTAATTGTTTTGTGTCTGTACCTTTGGAAACGAGATTGTAGCTACGAGTATCACCCGTGAGCGTTAATTTTGTCAAATTCGTAACCAGTGCAAATTCCCACGTGATATTCTAGTAGAGAACTGAAATACAACCATAAGTAATTTCTAATTATTTCAATTATAACAATACAGCACCACAAATCTATATAACAAATTGTACTAGCATATGCCATCAATTGAAACTAATTTTCCACAAATGACGTCACGACTACAGATATATACCGGCTTCTTCAAGCGCGGGAGTAACCCTAGTAGTATTATGGTTTAAAAAAACTTTTATAAAATACAAACATGATTTTTTGTGGTCAATAATGAAACCATTTTACTTTAATAGTTGTGTTATTTTTAAAGTACTGATTATATCTACAAAAAGTGACAACTGAAGATTACATAATTCGTTATGTCACGGAAATATCTTTGGATGAAATTATGATTATTTTTAACTATGACATATTTTACCGTGAGAGATGTATCTAGTTCGCTCCTCATGTGTGTATTTGTCGTTCTGGTGGCACAGAACGTTGTGCAGTGTACACCTATGGAGGTTGTCTACAAGTCGTACCCGCAATGAGATGATGTGATGACAGTTATAATGAAGTTGTGGAGGCAGGAGTGATCTTAAATCTAATTTAAACCTAATTAACCAAACTCTGGTGAGCGTTGGGATAGTTTCCCTTTCGGGAAAAATACCTATGTTGCTGTCGGGAATTGAACCAGGAACCTCTAGATTGGCATCCAGAGGCACTGATTAGTAGACCTAGAGGCCGGTCACATATTATGATGAATTTAACATATAATATAACGTAAATATAGTAACATAATATAAAGAAAAACTTTATTTTAAATTAAAGCTAATTAAATGTAGCATCTATTGATATTCTTGCGGTTGACATCCTTCCTTACTAGACAAGTAGGACCTCTTCATTGGCTACTTGCATTTAAAATACATGTTATCAGCTTGTATCCATATAAAATACATGTTATCAGCTTGTATTCATATAAAATACATATTATCATCTTGTATCCATATAAAATACATGTTATCAGCTTGTATTCATATAAAATACATGTTATCGTCTTGTATCCATATCAATTATTTTCGTTCATTAGCTGTGAAACAACATAACTTTTTATGTTAAAAATATACGTTTAAACTAGTAGTTTTCAATTCGTTTTAGAAATGTGTAGGAAATACAGCTAGAAACCAAGTCCTTTCCCTTCACTTCCCCCACCACCAAAATAATGGTATAAATAACATTTAGGTACATAAAAACAGAAATAATATATAAAAAAAATCGAGAGAAGTATTTTCAAAAATAAACGTTAGCTCAGCTCAGCGGGTGATGGGTTAACTTACTCTGTAGACAGTAAAGCTTAAAATATACATAATGATTATTATTAGCGTCACTATTTCCCCGTTTATCTATTTCTTTACTCGATGGGGGCAGGTTCGTTCGGGTTGTAGAGGCCAATATTAGGGAGGTAGGGGAAACGGAGGCCCCGCCATGGCATTACGTAACTCATCGTCCTCCGACATGCCACCATGCAGTCACTCGTTGGGGTTCGCCTTCTGCCTTATAAAGAATTCCGTAGTTTTGTCCCCGTGATTTGTTATTTTTTTTATGTATATTTAAAGGTCTCCTTTTGGGGGTGGTTGATCGTTTAGGGAGTAGCGTTAAGGGTGGGTACTGGTAACTAAAACATTATGAAGCAAACAAGGTTTTGTTTCTAAAGAAAACCTTTTGGTTCATAATGTTTCTGAAATATAACATTTGGGTTATTACTGGTGATTTTTGTTTCAGACATAATTTGATGACGGTAAGCTAATTGTTTTGATTGAAGCTAGACCACATTACACCTTGAAGGGGCACCTCTATAAATACGTAATTATATAGGTTTTGGGACTAAATATAGAAAATAAATGGTAC
>CABFWB010002380.1:0-14630 GCA_902151455.1 Timema bartmani
CGATAAGTACAGACGCACGCGCAGAAGATAGACAAGTAGTCTTGCATTTAAAAATTCGAACACATTTTTAATTGGCTTAGAAACAAAAGTGTAACGAAAAAAAATCTTTATTTTGATAAAAAGAGGTGGTGATGTTTTAAAAATGTATTTCATAGCTGTATTCATAATTCATTATTTGAAAAAAAGAATGCTTAAAAATATATATTTAACTTTTTACCTTTGATTTATACACACACAAAATCTTTTGTTTGTTTGTTGGCTGGTGATTTTAAACGAACTATATATCAGATATATATATATATATCATATATAAACATATTGTTTATTTTTACTATATTACCCAATTCTGTGGCCGCATGGTCTAACGCGCTACTCTTGTGTCATAATGGACTGTCAAAGACGGGGAGAACGGGTACTCAATCCCGGTCGGATGCAATGAGAGTGATTTTTCCTAAATGGTTTTCCTTTCTCTCTTTCTTGGACTAGAACTATGAAATTCTATGTTTATTTTACAAATAGTACTTGTTTATAGTATTTGTTTTACGATTATTATTTTTATGAACTCAATTTGTTTGTATCATTGAAGGTATGCATTTATTAAAAGTTTTTTTACTGCGTCTTAGCACAGGTCAATTTTCGTAGAACGCCCCTTTTAAAAACATGTTAATTTTTTGCGGCCAACGTTCTTTAACATTTTATCATTTAATATCAGTGTTAAAGTTTTTTTTGTTTTACATTTTTTTCACAACGCGGCGATTTAAAAAAAACGGTCAAGTAGTCAAATTTTCTCCGGCAACATTTAATTTAGTTTTTATTTCACGCATGTATTTATGAATCTAAAAAGTCTACACTGAGCTCCAAACACGTTTTTATAGCCATTTTAATGTTATAAGTAAAATTTCGTAAACAAAAAAAAACGCTTCTCGAGAACTTGATAATCTCTATGATGCCTAAAGATGATTGAGTGACGAATCGCGTGGATGGGGAGTGGGGCTTCAAGCTGGATAGAACTCCTTAGAACAATTTTAAGTTAAGATGGGGTGCTAGTGAACGTGAGTTTATGGCAGTATTTTTGAAGTTTTTATAGCATAAACATTTTTTGGCCAAAATAAATCAAATATTTATTCTATATAAACATATAGTTTAGTTTTCTGCACATGCTAATCTCAACAGTTCTTGAATATCTGTCAGATGTGTCCTGAAATTTAATGACAACTTTTTCTCTTTATTTAAAAAGTTTGTCACCAAATGCCGCTATGCTCATGACAGACAATCAAAAACTATTGATATTATCATGTGCAGAAAACTAAACGCTATGTTTATATAGAAGAAATATTTGATTTATTTTGACCAAAAAATGTTTATGCTATAAAAACTGCAAAATTAATGCACTAAACTCACGACTCACTAGCACCCCATCGGAAGGTGTCAAATTTGTAAGGTAACAGGTTTTCCACTAAACCCCCAAAAAGTTAGTCAGTCAGGCCCACTCCAATGCAGGTCTTCACTTGTCTTCTTTGGAGTGCTTGGAATGTTTTCCTCCTTCCTCTTTCTTGTCTCTTTTTATTTTTATTATTAGTGTTTAGTCTCGCAGCAGCTAGCAGGTAGTTTCAATGCAAACAGTCACTTTCAAAACATAATAGTCCTTTCTTCTTCACAAAATCTATTAAGTTTGCTGTTGACCCCGGTGGTCTTGGGATAAAAGTGCTCGCCTCAGGACCCGATGTTCGCGGGTTCAAACCCAACCAGGGTCGACGAAATTTTCTTGAGCAATAAAAAAAACCCGTAACACAACTTTCTTGGGAGGGAAACTAAAGACATATCGGTCCCGTGTTAGTTGTGGCATGTTAATAGAACCATGGAAGGTATGTGAAAATATCTTTCACGTCAAAATTGGTAGGGCGCTTTCGCTCTCGCTCGTAGAAGTTCTTGTGTGTTGATATTATCAGTCGGTTCAGAAAAAGTAAGCTAAATAAATAAATGATAAATAAAACGATAAAACAACAAACTGTGTGCACGCTCAAAACATAAAGATCAGACATCAGAATGTCAGGAAATATATCGCTGAGTTGAGACGCTATTTCATGCAGGGAGGGAACTATTATTATTATTATTATTATTATTATCATCACCGCGTCTTACTACCAGTTCGGGCTATACGCACTTACGCTAATGTGTAATGGTAGGGTGATTGTGAGATGAAATGGAGGACCTACAGTTTAACGTGGGATCCGAACCACGGTGGAGGCCTGGCATTCCTCACACATTCACAAGTTGTGATTGATACACGTCTTGTCAGAGGTGAAGGAAGGGGTTTGGCAGTCAGATAGATCTGTGCCGGTACCGAGGATTGAACCCCCAGCACAGAAGTCTGACACCTTACCCCTAGACCGCCAGGTCACCGGGATGGTAATTAAGGTAGTTCTTATCAGCTTTAGATACTTGCACCGACTTTGTTCAGCTGCAGTCCATAAAGAGAACACGTCAGTGCACACGTGATACTTTTTTTTTTTTCAAAATAAGAACCCTTATTATGGTGTAACCTTTGATTGAGACGGTCGTTATTTCGACTGTATCTACATTTTATATTTTATGTACACTATAATATTATGTTTGTGTTTAGCTTTAGTTATTTTAAAATAAATGTTTGTACAAATATAAATAGAGTGTGCTTTCTTTAAATCCCCCCCACCTTTTTTTTTGCACTGTTAGAATGTGTTTTTCAGCTCATTGGCTAAAATTTCGCTTAATTGGGGCAGCCGTTTAATTGGGCCAAATTGATCTAGTCACGATGTGTCCAATTAACAGGAATCCACTGTATTTAAAAGTGAATTGTAAAAAAGTTGTTTAAGGTGGGATGGAAGATGGTGCGAGAAAAAGGCAGTGTTTTTGAAGTTTTTATGGAAGAACTTTTTTCTTTTACCAAAATAAATAGAATATTGCTCTAGTACAAACATAGAATTTAACTTTATTCACATGATGTTATCAAACTTTCTTGAACATCTGTCAAGGGGGTCCTGGAATTTAATGACAACTTTTTATTTTCATTTAAAAAGTTTGTTAGATAAATTCCACCATGCTCATGACAGATATCAACATGTGAAGAAAATTAAACTTTATGTTTGTACTGGAGAAATATTTGATTAGTTTTGGCCAAAAAAGGTTTTGCTATAAAAATTGCAAAAACACTGCCATTTTTTCATATTCCCTGCATCCCTATCTTAAAATTGTTATATCAAGTCAAGGCATTGATAATAATTGGCATTCACCTCAAAAGAGTTTGGTACATTTTTTTTTTTCAGCACTGCGTCTTAGTGCTCGTTCGGCAATGTAGTAATTACGTTAGTGGCTTAGGGATGAGGAAGGTAGAATATATAGGAAATGTACCCACATTTGCACAGAGAGAGAGAAAGATATAAACCGTTCAGGAAAAACCCACCATAGGTACACCCAACCGGGATCGAAACCTGGACCTCCCCGTCATCGGCAGTCTAGTATATTGTGAGAGGGACGCCTTAGAGACCATGTGACCCACCAATGTGAGTTATTACAGTATTCTACTAAATCGAATATAAATATATTTCAAAACCCCATAAGGTAATCAAACCAAGGTCCCCTAGACTTGTGATTAAACATTCATAGTCGTTTAACCATGTAGAAGGTTGGTTATTAATCCAGCCACCCGTATGAAGTAAAATAAAATCAAAAGGAAGCAAGAAACTAGAAGAAGAAAAGACCCATCCCTCCTCTCCTCCAACCTTAGTCTTTTGAGTAGAAGAATCAAAGACGCGCGCGCGCGCACACACACACACACACACGATGCATAGCGCAACACAGGTGCTAGTCGGATCTCAAGTTCTAGGGTTTACATTCCTATCTTCCCCTCTCTCTCCTACCTCCCCTCTCGTATTTTTCTCCCTTTATACACCTGGTGTCACTTCCTCTCAAGCGCACGTTTTTTTTTAATCTCCTTTTCCTTCACAATAATCCACCTGTTGGCTTTTGAGGGTTTCTCTTATACCCGGCTGCTCAGGGTGATTTTTGCGGGTGTTTGGAAAATTATTGTCGACGAGGGAGAATCTAAAAAAAGAGCAGTGGTGAAAGAGATGTTCGCATAACACACCTTTTCTTTTCTTTTATACCTGAGCTATACTTTTGCACACCTGTTAAGATCTAAAATAAATGCTGTGTGTAGAGTTATGTGGTATCGGAAGAAAAGTATTGACAGCAAGAACCTGGATTTTAACGACACAAAAATTATTTCTAAAATGACCTGACAAAATTTTGAAAAATTACTTAAAACATATAAACAAAAACTTTTTTTTAATGCACACGACTAGATTAAACATGCATTTTACTAATGTAAAATAGAATTAAAAGCCTTCAACATTTAAACTGTTTTTTGGGCTCCGATGGTTTTTTACGTTTATCAAAAAGTCCCTCGATAACCCTTCGTTTCTCCACTCTCTACTTTCAATTATTTTTACTTTCTCTCGACACCTTGGAGAGAAACTATTTTGATCGTCAAAATAATAGAACAAGAATCTTTGATAAGTGTCGACGTTTCATGACACCCCTGAAACCAAAAAAGTTGTTTTCGCAATTCCATCTGTCTGTACCTCACGCTAGAGTCGAAATTATTTTACAGATTGGCCTAAAACTTGCCATCTGGGGTTTTCATAAGGTCCCCCCCCAAGGGGTTTTCGGAATTAGATATCTAAACCTAAAATTAAGGGTAGTTTACTGAAGGCCAAAAAAAAAGAAAAAAAATCGACAATACGGGTCCGAAAGACTTAGAAACATATATATGATTTGGAAATAATATTGATGTATTATAACGACGTTGACCACACATTTCTAAACAGTTCTAAAAGTAGCCCTACATGGCCATAACATTATTTTTTTGGCTCTTGAAATAGTGGACTATTGCAAAGAATGAAGTAGTATCGAAAGAGGCAAAGATGGCAGTTTATACAATTGTGTTGACGCCAATCATTGTTTTATGGTTTTGGAGAGTGAGTTTGTCAGGAGGAACACAAGAACAAGGATGATGCAGTTGTAATGAGATACCTAAGAAATGTATGTGGAAAATCTAGTATGGGCAGTCAGTGGTGAATGGGTGCTGAAGGAGTGTGGTTTGAAAGGGAATCCAGTAGATCAACGTGAAAGAGACGTCTTACGTTGGTTTGGACTTGTTGAGAGGATGAGTGTGGATCGAGTGATGAAGCAAATATATGAAGGTAGAGTGTTGTGAATCAAAAGGAAGTGGTAAGCCATGTAAGACGTGGCTAAATGAAGTAGCTGATTGTATGAAAAAGAGAAACATTAATACAACATTTAGGTATATACCTAAATTTTGACTGTCAGAAGTGACAGCTGCTAAACACTTGTTTTTTGCAGATCATATGGTTTGGCGTAGGGATACATACTTTGGTCTGGTGGGTTTTCAAAGCCGTCAGCTGTCAACTGTGAGCTGTCAGTCAGCACCAAAGAAGCCATGGGGCTACTGTAGTTTTAAGAATAAAAGAGCATGTATAACTCGGTGTATGGATGTTATCGAAGTGAAGGGAGTATGTAAGGATGGGGAAGTGTGGAGAAAGTTAGTGAGGATGGATTAAGTACGGATGTTTTTTTTTAACCATACCTACCACGTGAGGGAACAGTATGATTAGGAGTGTATGTAAATAGTTTGTAAGCTTTATTTAACGTTTAAAATTCAGGCTATTTGGTTTGTTCCCAAAAATGGCCGAGGCAAGTCATTGCTTTCCAGGTGCAAATTTGTAGAGGAAATGTTTATACTCGTTATTAGAAGAGGGGAAGTGACATAAGGAGGCCTCGCAGGGTAAAATACGTTGTATTTCTTCCTTATTTTTTTTAGTTCATTTGGCGTCTAGAGTGTGATATTGCTTAGAGTACGCAAAATATCTTCAAATTCACAAAATCGGCAGCGTGGTTAAAACTGAACGTATTCACGAAACAATATATATGTTTACCCCTTAGCGAAGTTATGAGATGCAACCTTGCCATTCCCTCCTTGTGGAGTGGCTGCCTAGTTCATAGGTAACGTATTTGGTATCCCCCCATTGATAATTTCTTCGCATCGCGTTGATTGGCAATGCAAGGTAAAGTAGCTATAGTCGATTCACCATAGAAGTGTAGGTAGCCGATAGTTAGTAAAAGTTATCAGATTTACTCTCATGTATTCATTCGCCAAACCATATGGTCTGCAAGAGTATAAATATTTATTTATTGTCACTTTTTGGCAGTCAAACCTTTTCACAACAAACCATTTGTTTTTAATTATGTTTTTATTTTAACTGTTTTGACATGTATTCTACTAGCTGTCAGTTATCACCACTCCTATAGCGAATGGACTTTAGTTTAAAATTGATGATACAGGGATTGACATGTTAAGGTGGGAATATAAATAACACGAGCTAAAACCAGTGTTTTTGTAGTTTTTATAACAATTTTTTTGATGTCAAAATAAATTAAAGCACAGGGTTTAATTTTTCTTCACATGATGACACCAACAATTCTTGAATATCTGTCATGAGCATAGCGACATTAGATGACCAACTTTTTAAATGAAGAGAAGAAGTTGTCATTAAATTCCAGGACATCCTTGACAAGATATTCAACAACTGTTGAGACCACCATGTGAAGAAAATTAAACTCTTTGTATGTACTTGAGAATTATTTGATTTATTTTGACTCTTGAAACTTTATTAAGTTTGCAGACTTGCTCGCCGCTCTAAGTCATCCTGGTGATTTATACCTGAGGACCTACAGAGAAAGCAAAATCACGCCCTAAAATTAGCTTTCAAATAATAATAGCTTTCCTGACTGTAAAGAGAGAAAGAAAATGTCGATATACGGATCAAATGATAAGCCAATCATTATGAACGGCTCTGCAAACATTTACTTCAATTCAACTTCAAAGATCACATCTTACTTGCCCTTATATATTTTAAAATCGCTTTGCTCGTTGGGGGCTACGCCCCCAAACCCCCGTTGAGTATTATTTGCAAGTGGATGTAAACTAATGTAATTCCAGCGTTGTTTTGACCGTAACAACTTAAAATTATCGGTATTGTATTGTATATACCGCACCGACTTTAAAGTTGTTCCACCATTTTGAATTTTGGGGGGTGGGGGGTTAAAAATTAAATTTTGTGGCTTTTTGGGATTTTACCGTCGGTTACAGGCTAGACGCTATAAGTTTGCCAAATTTCCAGTTTCTAGCTCATCTGGAAGTGGGTAAACATTAATGTCAGTGAGTGAGTGAGTGAGTGAGTGAGTGAGTGAGTGAGTCAGCCATGTGGCTTTATAGTAGAATAATGTGAAGGGATTTCTTTCGACACTGGTTTTAATAAAGACTTTTACACCATAAAAGTGCAAAAAAATCATTTAAAAAAAATGCTTACAGGGGAAGCCACAATTTCAGAAAACAACAATTTATCGAGATTTACCAAACGAACTTTAATTATTTATTTTAAATAAAATAAATTACATCAATAATGTATCAAAGTCTACAAATTTTCAACAATGAATCCGCAATTTAATAAAATTATTCTCAAAATTTTACTGAACCTATTTTTTTTAATTAGTAAAATATTGTATAGTATTATAAATATTATATGGTATGGTATGTTCTAAGAAATATCGATCTTACATGTTAGTATTATTATTATTATTATTATTATTATTAATTAGGTGTTTTGTCTTAAGACAGACCCAGTCCTTTTGTCAGTAAAACTTAGACCGCCAATGCACCCTGTTCTGCCTTCAGCGCCCAAAATTTATATTTAAAAAAACCTAAAGTCTACTATTAAGAAATGTCATTGCAAAATTATCGCATAATGCGTCAATGGGCTGATTAGTTTGACTATTGTTTTAAAATTACTGTATCGATTAAAAATGTAATTAATCTTATTTCAAAATGTAGCTTGCCAGCGACACCTTCAGTGATCAAGCGTTAGAATATAATCTAACCTGGTCATCGTTGACAAGGAGGCTAGGGTTCTAATACCACCCGAATACACTTTTAAATAAAGCTTCAATTAGAATATTAAAAAAACAATCTTTATTGTTTAATGTAATTTCAAAAATTGTATCCACTTACTTTTTTGTATTGAGCTGATATAGACTTCTCAAATCTGAGATTCATTAACACCTTTTCTATACTGACTATACGTAAGTCAGTCAACCTCGCTGGTTTTGGGGTAAATTGCTCACCTCAGAACTCGATGTCATTGGGTTCAAAAACCATCCGAGGTCAATGGATTCTTCTTGAGCAATAAATGTATCCGTAGGACAATTTCCTTTGGTGAGGAATTAAAGCCGTCGGTCACTATGTCGATTGTGGCGTGTAAAACAAGATAGAAGGTATGTGAAAATAGCTTTCCCGGGAAAATTGGTAGGCCCTTTCACTCTCGCTCATAGAAATTTTCATGTGCTGATATAATCAGTTGGTTCAGAAAGTGCACGTTAAATTCCCTGATTAAATAATTTTTTTTTAGATATATTGACGAGTCACCCAAAATGCACCCTATTTTTTAAAATCCTAACACTTTTTTAATGAAAGGTTAAATAGCCAAACTATTATATTTATTAGTTACGCCATAGAGAAATGTATACTTTCCCTTTATTTATGGTTACGGTCATAGCCGCATCTAAATATCATATTCCTTAAGGACCTTAGCCCTGTCGAGTGCAAGTATAAAACCTATTTTGTTGGAAGGTGGGCGGGAGGGTGAAAGGCGTGGCGTGGCTTCACAACCGAACAAAGTATCCTTCCGCGCCAACAAGAACAGATGAATCACGGAAACCGTAGATGGCGCTAGCTACCGGACAGGTCTTGCGGAAAAATCATACGTTTGGAGATATCAGTTTTCTCGAGAACGAGTGAAATTTTTATGTTAATATTTTCAACACCCCTTCTGAGCTAATGTATCGATGTTTATTAATTGTTACATTTTCTTATTTTTTGTTATGAAGCCGGCAGTCTTCTATTGAAAAATGTCAATTTTATTGATATTTGACCACTGTTAAAATTATAGAAAAGTTTTGTATATAAAAAGTATAACTTTATCAACATGCTTCTTTTCTTGAACAAACCGTTTCCGAAAAGAAAATTGCAAAACAATAAAAATTCTTGAAGATAACCGTTTGTTCTAATGGCTCTGCATTTCCACGCCAAATGAAAAGGGCCAATCGCCTTAAATGGAAAAATGGCACCTGGACACGGGAATAAAACCCGGGACGTTTGGCTCTATCACGCATTTGTAGCCGACGATTTCCACACGTCCCTCACAGAATCTGCCTTAAAATATGAGTAAAGAATGGCCCTGGGCATAGCACGATTCCTGGGTAGCTCGGTGGCTAGAAAATTGGAGAACTAAGCCAAAGGTCTTTTGATTCTTATAAAAAAGTGTTATATTTTTTGTTAATCAATATCATATTCACAAGCTGTGCTGTACATTTTTGTAGTTACACTTGTTTCATTTAAAAAATCTAATAGATTTCCGGTTTATCTTTAGTAACTTTCATATTTTATTTATGTCTAGTAAAAATGTATCTTTCATCTTTTTATTTAATTACAATAATAAAATAAGCTTCCATGCATTTATTGTAACATGTTTAGTTTTTTTTTCTTTACAAACTATTTATAGTGAAACAAACTGTGTCATAAAGTCGATGATTTACAACTAAAAAAAAAAAACTTTAAAAAATTGAAGGCTGACTAAGAAGAGCGGTCTGGAAAAAAAAATCTGGTTTATGTATTAGGTTGAGATGAATGACAGACAGCAGCAAACTGGATGGTCTAGACTAGAACTGTTGAGATCTATTTAATACACAGTTTGTTTAGGTGGGATCCGACCATCCTTCATCACGAAGAGACGACTAAAAATTTCCAAATCTGTATTGTAGCATTTCAGTAATTTTATGTTAGGTGTTGATTGCTGTAGAAAAATGGGAATGGGTACGATGCAGGATTATAATATGACTGATTGGTTGACATATAGAATTAGAAATGGGTACAATCTAGGATTTTATTATTATTATTATTTTTTATTATTATAGTTTATAGGCCCATCGACACAGTGAGGTCATTAGGGCCTTGAACAAGATAAAAAACATAGTAACATGGTAGGATTTTAATATGGCTTGTTGGTTGCCAAAGATAATTAGAAATGGGTACGATTTAGGATTTTAATATGGCTTGTTGGCTGCCAAAGATTATTAGAAATGGGTACGATTTAGGATTTTAATATGGCTTGTTGATTGCCAAAGATAATTAGAAATGAGTACGATTTAGGATTTAATATGGTTTGTTGGTTGACAAAGATAATTAAAAATGGGTGCGATTTAGGATTTTAATATGACATGTTGATTGCCAAAGATTATTAGAAATGGGTACGATTTAGGATTTTAATATGGCTTGTTGATTGCCAAAGAGAATTAGAAAGTGGGTACGAATTAGGATTTTAATAAGGCTTGTTGGTTGCCAAAGAAATTCGAAATGAGTACGATTTAGGATTTAATATGGTTTGTTGGTTGACAAAGATGATTAGAAATGGGTGCGATTTAGGATTTTAATGTGGCTTGTTGATTGCCAAAGATTATTAGAAATGGGTACGATTTAGGATTTTAATATGGCTTGTTGATTGCCAAAGAGAATTAGAAGTGGGTACGATTTAGGATTTTAATATGGCTTGTTGGTTGCCAAAGAGAATTAGAAGTGGGTACGATTTAGGATAGTAATATATCTGGTTGGTTGCCAAAGAGAATTAAAAATGGGTACGATTTAGGATATGGCTTTTTAGTTGCCAAAGAGAATTAGATTCAGCTTTTTACTATGACTTATTGGTTTCTAAAGAAACTTATGAATCCTAAAAAGAAACAACACGGAACTGTAACGACTACGACACTTCTAAAACAACCAGCTTAAAGCAAAAATCCTAAATAATAAATATTCACTGGAAATATTTACACAAACGGTGGAATTTACTGAAACTGCCCTAACCTAAACTAACCTCTGGCAGACATGTGATAAACTAATGAGATATTTATGTGGGTTGAATTAATAACTTTTACTATGAATTGGTTGTTTTTATAAGTGCTTGATTTTTACAATTTACGAGTTGGTACTTTTCAGAATTCATAAACGTTCACTTATTCGTTTGAAACAAAATTTTGAATAGTAACAATTAGGACTTTTCTTCAGTAGCCAAACGTGTGATAAAAATCCAAAATTGTAATAACTCCTAGTTAGTATTTATTTTAGAGCAATGTTGTTTAATACATTGTAATATACATAAATACCCGCTTCGGTGGCCGCGTGGTCTAACGCGCTACGGTACTCTTGTTTTAGACTAGGTTGTGGATGATGGGGAGATAGAGGTTCGAATCTCTGTAGGGTGGTTTTTACAAAATGGTTTTACACTCTTCCTCCATGCAAATACGGGTACAATTCTTATAAATATTACTTTCCTAATCCCTAAAATCATTAGTGTAATTAGTACACAAGCGTATAATCCGAATGAGTAGTAAGATGGGGTGCTAAAAATAAAGTATATGAATATATTTTCTTTGGCACCATATCTTACTACCCGTCCGGTTTATACGTATATTTACTAATTTACTAATTACGCTAATGTGTTACGGTTGGTATAGCTCACTTGCAGGCTAATACCATGGAGATTTTTTACCCCCCCCCCCNACAAGTTCTAAGAGGAAATTTATGAGTGATTAAAATCGGAAATATGCAAAAATGTTTCGTTAAAAAAAAAAAAAAGCTAGATTTATGTAAAAGTTGGTGCAATTTAGCACTATATTAAGCCTCCTAACTTCTTGGATATATTAAAAAAAAATATGCATGGTAAATGTATAGTGGCAAAATAAAATATATGCTCATAAATACCTTTGTGTAACCTACGCAAATAAAATTTTATCGGTAGTAAAATATGTCAGGCCTGGGTAAATATTTTGTTTTGATTAAGCTAGTGAGCATCGAATCCTGATTCTAAAGTGGTATTTATATAATATTATACTAGAGGTTTGTTAGGCCTTTCGCTGACAGGGTCAATTTAGGATTTCAAGCGTTCATCATATCAGGCCCAACTCAGCTCCCGGCTCGCGCGAGGTATTATGGGAGTAGAAGGAAAAAGAAAATACCTACGATATGCCAGAAATGTGTGCTCTACATTCGTATTTGAATGATTACTCGAAATTTTCCGCGGTGACGATGGGGGACAAAGCGACAAAGTTTCTTGTTAATAGCTACAGTATGTCTCTATTATGACAGAATGAAGATTTGTGCACAGTGCTTATCTATGAAGACATTCTAAAATGGTCAAAAAACGGCCTTTTCAACGCAGTTTTTATCCTAATATCATTTAATATTTCAACAATGTTCAGTATTAGGAACTTCTATTAACTCTTTATCTCCATTAATGTTTAACCAGAAATGATCCACGTGCAATAGTGTTGGTGTAAATTTACTATTTCTAGCCGACTGTATCACAAAGTTGATTGGCATGTGACGCACGCTTTTAAGGACGTTGCCTACCTGTAACGTCTCGTTAAATCAAGATAGGATTTATTATATTAATGAATTTACGTTTTACTTTGCAAGTTTTTAAGATATAACGTTGAAACACAAACCATAAATTCTTTAATTATTTTTAAAATAGTCCTACAGTGTTAAAAAAAAGTCCGTGGTAGCATATGTCTATCTAGAATAGGAAACAAGGAAAAGGTAAAATTAAAAAGCAAATAATTGTTTTCAAGGAACAAATAGGCCCTAGTATAGTGAGTGTGTAAACTCGTCATAGGAAGAGGGGAAATGTTATCTGTAGATATACTCGTTTTCACATGTTGAACTGCACATTTTCTTCGCTCTCTTTCTATTTAGTAAATTGGTGTCCAAGGGCGGTTTGTAAGAACGTATAGTGAGTGCTTATTGGACCGATAGTGTGGTCCCGAGCACACCATCGCTCCACCTTTTAACCTATGATGACGTAAGCAAACACACGCTAGTGTCCACTAAGCATACACTCAGTCAAGTTCTTACATACGGTCCTAAGTGTGATAGTGCTTAGATTACTTGGACGCGTCAAGTTAAGATGCAACCCGCATCGCAAAATAATTTCGAAATCTTCAAGTATATAACGTTGTTGATTCTGTTCCTGGTTGTTTTTAGATTTTGTTTAATTAAAGATATTTAACGTGCACTTTCTGTCCGTCTGATTATATTAGAGCACGAGAATTTTCCACGAGCAAGGGCGAAAGGGCTTACCAATTTTGCCGGGAAATGTATTCTAGCATACTTTCCAGGGTTATTTTACATGCCTCAACCAACATTACTTCACCTCCGAAGGAGATTGTGCTACGTATTTCTATCGCTCAAGAAAAATCCATCGACCCCGGCTGGGTTTGAAGCCCACGAACATCGGGTGCTGAGGAGAGCACTTTACCCCAAGACCAACGAGGTCGGCTTCAAGATGTACTGAAAAGGGAATATTTAATTTATTTTGACCAGATTATATTTTTTTTAATCTCGCATTCCTCTTTCATCCTACGTAAAAATCCCAACCGGCGCGGAGGATCTTGGCCACCCCTGTAGTACAATATCTTCCCCTCATCACCGCCTTTCGAACCGCTTTCTACACACATACACAAACATACGCGCGCGCGCGCGCACACACACACACAAGTGGGTAGTTTCGAGAACACGTGTCTGGTAACGACTTATTTACAGTTCTTTGCGCCGTCGCACAAAAACAACCTGCAGTGGGAAACTTCACATTTTACCTCCGTCTTCATCGACAACAATAATTATTAAATGTTCACGCGAATTCCACACACTCGCTGTGAAATTTATACTATTGTGACTGGAAAAAAAACCTTGAATTTGTATATTCGTTTATGTCAATGTATTCCATGCTTTTACTTTCTATCGACACCTAGGAGAGATAAGTATTGTGATCGTAAAAAAAAACCCTCAGGTTTTGATATATGTCGACGTTTCATGGCCCCCTGAAACCAAACTGCAATTGTACTGATTACGCTAATGGGTTAAGTATGAGGACGTGTAGGCCTCCACCGTGGTTCGGATCCCACGTTAAACTGTAGGTCCTCCATTTCATCTCACAATCACCCTACCATTACACATTAGCGTAAGTGCGTATGACCCGAACGGGTAGTAAGACGCGGTGATAATAATAATAATAATACTTACATTTGCGTGGAGAGAGAGTGTAAAAACCATCCTCAGTACACCCGATTGAGATCGAACCACGATTAGGGTACCCCCTTTTTTTTCTATTAAACTTATGTTAAAAATTATTATTATCAAGATAAAACTATTTCACTAGCGGTCCTTTCATCTACTTGCAGAGAAAATTTCCTATTTACTTTGAGTTTTTCAACAACATTTTGTCGATGTCTTCGGACATTTTTCAGCAATACATCTGCATATCGTATTATTGGACAAAGGCACTTTTGAAAATTGCTTTTTATTTTATAGGCATGGTTTCAACAAAGACCTGAAATGCTTGCTCAATTACATGTATTTTAGGGTTGTTTATTTGCTGTCAATTCAGCAACTTTGAATGACGACTCAG